>JNEY01000395.1:11563-81184 GCA_020875895.1 Aphelenchus avenae
AGCCCCCGGCCCCCGGCCCCCGCACAGGGTTGGCGGTAACCGCGATCGTACAGTAAAAAATAGAGTGTGAGCAGCACGGTAAAGCATGCGTCAAAGTACTGTAATGTTCTGACAGTGTCAACCATTGTAATGTTCTGACATCACGTTTCATCATTACAGTAACATCATGGTTTGACACAGGAATCTAAAATGCGCGCCGGACTGCGCATGCGTCGACGTATTCCACGAATTTGCAAAAATCGGAAAATGCCACGTTTGATGGAAGTCAGCGGCCGAATATGCGGCGGTAAGAAGTAGGAACGAAAAAGGATTACAACACACCGCGGAAGGGGAATCGATTTCGGGTGCGGACAACTGATAGTTTTGGAGTGATAAGCGGCGGCAGTGATCAAGGTGGAGACGCGTCGGCGGAGAAAGGGAGGCACTTGGCAGCGGTGTCGCAGACGATGATCGCCATCGCCGCAACGGCGTACCCGGGTCCCTCCACCAGAGGTACTCTTCATCTCTCACCGGGTGCACTCAATGAGAGTGAGGAGCACTGAGGGGCTCAATGGATGCGGGTGGAGTGGTGGCGCTGCTGGCGCACACCGACTGGGGGTGGTGGCTGCGGCGGCTGTCCGGGGGACCATCCGAAAATCACCCAATGCGAGTGTAAAACAAACGAGACAAACGCCACGAGGCTGCCGGCCGCTAGGCGCGCTTTCGAAACGAATGACGGGCGCACTACTGGGCGCTTCGTCAGCGTAACGCTCGGAAGGGGGTGGCAACTGGCCAGCATGGTGGCGAGGAGCAGCGAGAGATGCGTAAGCGACAGGAAGGCATGCGGCACGACTATGCTCCTCGTCGTTCGAGGAGTGCGGTGGACGAGCGGGAAGAAGAGAACCGGTACGCATGCGCATACGAGGCGATACGCCAGCGATTGCGCGGACTACACTCCTGCGGTGGCCGCGCGCGTCAGCCACCCAAAGCGCCGGGTAAGCGCCTCCTTTCCGTTGGCAGCGCGCCAGATGCACGCTCTGCGTCATCCGCTGGGGGGGCGACTATTCACGTGCCTGCTATATAGTGTGCAGGAGGAGCACCACTTATCAACTCCCGCGAGAATGTCAAACCGGGCTGTGACATTTCGCAACATTAGAAGGCAAATAAGCGTCATAACTGTCAAACGAATTCCCTTGGGAATGGTTAAACATGACTTTGCTTGAGGCAAGTGCGACTATAAGGTTTCAAGAGGCACCCGAAGGAAATGGACGCGCGGGAAACAAGCACCCGCTGGTTTGAAGCAATGACTTTGCAAATATTGAGATGACTGCAACAAAATAGAGAACAAAAGAACACAAGTATTACAACCAAATTACGAAGTCCTCTGCTTGTCGCAAGAGTCATTAATCCCCACTGAACGGTGGTGGCATACGACGCCTCCGCAAGGGTGCCGGATACGCTTCTTTGCGATTATGCTACTCCTTACACTACGGAGGCGGCATACTGTGCCCAACAGTGGGAACAACTTTTTCGGGCCAAAAAGGGGAGGCGCGCCAAAATGTGCAAACCACGGAAGACGATCCCTTGGGTTTTATTTCCACCTCCCCCACAGCAAAAAAGTTATCCTTCCTATTAGGGGCTACGAAAAAACCAGTCCCGACCTGGGCCGGTCGGGACCGAGAATTTCTGGGCCCGCCACGGCTATCGAACAGCGAACGCAGAGCGCTCGGACACACGTTTGCTTCCAAGGCCCAAAAGGACGGACTACGTCCAGAGCGCATTTGGCAGCGCAGTGAAACCGCTCGCGGTGGAAGCTGAACTAACAAGAATGCGTAAGACAAGCCGACGCATGCGAATGCGAACGATGGGAAACCTCTGTGCGTTCGTCGATGACGACCGGCACACTGATAGCTCAGCGTCTGCATTTTGGTAATGTATGATTTGCAGAAAGCGGAAAAGGAGCAGCACGTGACGACCGGGAAACAGAAAACGTTGGCAAGGTTATCATGATGGGAAGCGGGGATGGGAGCATGAAATCAGGCAATTAGACATCGGGACAAGGTAATGAAGAGAAGTGCAAGCAGCACGCTCACATAGCAGGGAGAATCGAGTCACGTGAAAAGTTTCCTAGCACGACGGTCACGTGCCCAATGCGCGCGTTATTCGTTTGTGTCGAAGGTCGCGGTCGTGTGGCCAGAGATTGTGGCGGGAGAGGGTTTGCAAAATTGATGAGGACAGCACTTTCGTGCGGGAAGCGAGAAGAGGTCTCTCCAACGGGCCACCGCCGGCGGCCCGTTTCCCGCTAACATGTTCGCATAAAATCGCCGAAGCGTGAATCGCGCCATAAAAGTTGTGTGGCGCGCCGAAAACACGCCAGCCGCCTTCGCTCGTGGCGGCGATGGCAAACGGCCAACAGCGTGTGTGGCCGGGCAATAAAAACACGAGTGTGACAAGTGTCGAAAGAAATCGGATTCCCAGACGGAGAGCGGCCTTCCGACAAAGTGATCTCGAGCACAACAACGAGCAAGCCTACTGAGAGCTTGCAACAGAGCTCGTAGGGCTAGAAGGGGCATCACGCACTTTTCTTCCGAGATTTCAGGAGACGCATTCCATCTAGGTAGGTTGAAGCTGAAGTGCATTTACCGAAATGTGCTTCGTTTTATGAAGTAGTTTTACACTCTTGCGCGCTCCCGCAACACCTTGGCATTGTTGCAGAAAATGTGCGCCGCGCTGTTGTGGTTGCGCACACGAGCTGCGCAATCGGTTGGTACCGGCCGTCACCGCAGAGATTTTTGGCGCCAATTCACAGGTACTGCTCCGCATTGGTCATCCGGAAAGAGCGCAAAAAGAACAATGCGCGCCCGATTCCCAGCGAAAAACACGCCCGTCGAGGTCGTGTGGCAAATGTGTTTGGTAGCGATTAAGGACGAACGAAATTCTGCGGGAAATCAGAACCAAATTAAGCAATGCAAAAACAAGGCGACTTTGCGTACTAATTTCATGACTAAAATGAACATATAATCCAGCGCAGATACAGGTGCATATCAAAAATACAGTTCAAAGTACAAGGAGACTTGCCTTCTGTTCGCAGAGAAAATTGACAAATTGACAGAAACGAGGCGAAGCCCAGAGAGACTACAATGAAGTTGTACCGTTGTACCTTCCTACCGTAAATGCTTATGCCTTTGCAAGTCAGTAGTACGACTGCGTCGGCACTAAAGCGCTGCCTGCGTGACTTACGGAGAACTATTGCGATGAAATTACTTATCGCTCGCCGGAAACTGGTGCGCTAAAATTCACCTGCGCCGCTGCTGATGGCATTTGGGAAAGGCGCCTTTTTAGGCAGCTGAAATGACTTGGGGAAAAGTAGGGAACGCACAGCACCTGTGCGCAAAGAACGTTCAATAGCACTTCCCGGGAATGATACGAACATATGCAATGAACATTGTCGTGAGCACGCACAATGCTTTTTTAGTGTTTTCTTTTGAGGTATGCTGTGCCAACAACGTCATTCGGTTTGGTTGACAGACAAAAAGCACAGCAAAATTTAGGAGCGGACACGGGTGCAGTTCTTCTGCAAAAGCGGAAATTGCAAGCGGCGCATGTGCAAATGGGTGCGCCACACGGTCCACACTTGAGTCGCTGCCAAAAGCGGATGACGTATCCGGGTGGAGTGGCCCCCCCCCCCGCGCGGTCTTTCGCAATGCGAATTGCTGCGCCCAACCCACCCAACATCATTGAATCAACAAACGATGACTCGAGGCAGCGCCCACTGAAGCTGGACAGGAATTCGGCGGACAGCTCACCGAAGCGGTCGAGGCGATGAACCGGTACACATGTGTTCAGCACCGCTGTGGATCGCTCCTGAAGTGGGTGAATCACTTAATCGCGTCGCCGATGTTTTGGAATGTCGCACAAACTTTTAGGGATTGCGAAATGTGTGCGCACGTCTATGAGCGGTGACGCGGAGAAGGCGACCCGAAAGCCCACGAAAAGCGGGCTGTGGCAAGCGTCGCGGCAGCGCTCACGGCGGTGAATGTGACATCTTTTGGCGGTTTCCCTACGGGAAAGTGAGACAATTATCGTTAATTTCCGTTTCGCCGATAGTTAGCTAAAGGCAACAGCGAGGAGCAATAAGCCATCATGCAAAAAGAGGAAAGAGGAAGAGCTTTTTTCTGAAAGCTCGGGTCCCGAACCCGGCTATCGATGGCTTAAATGGACTTCTGCTACGGTAATTCGGTATGCAAAGCACGCTAAATTCGTTAGGTATATTAGGTATACGCATTACGCATTCTACGCATTTACTGTTAGGTATATTGATAATTGCCTACTGTAAAGTTGCTACAGTAAAATGCTCACATTTTTATGAAAATATCACAATGTCCACCCGCTGCAAGTGACATTCTACAGTATTCGGTACGCAAAGCATTACTTATTACTGTGATATTTGCTGTTAGATCGGCAATTTCCTACTGTAACGTCGCCACAGTAAGTGCTCACAGTTTTGTGCAAATTTCGGAATGTCCATTCGCTGAAAATGGACGTGCATGAAAGTCACGTGAATGCGGATGGACCAACGCCAAAGATGACGCGGCTCCTCTTAGTTGGCGCCGCAGATAATTGCCATCGCACCGCGCTTTTCGGAAACAGTACGCGCACGACTGTTCATAGAACCTCGTGACTAGTGACCTCGTGGAGCGACTCCATGCAGCGCACTATGGCGGCGGATTTGGCGCGATTTCGTGCTCGACT
Source organism: Aphelenchus avenae (assembly GCA_020875895.1). Lineage (NCBI taxonomy): Eukaryota > Metazoa > Nematoda > Chromadorea > Rhabditida > Aphelenchidae > Aphelenchus > Aphelenchus avenae. Next base: position 16,295 of record JNEY01000395.1, read on the forward strand.
GCGTCTACGCATGACCGCAATTCGCGTCCGTTCCAGAGTCGGTTTCCGGCGCCAAACGGACCACGCGGTGGGAAGGAAGGTGAACAGATGTTTGACACAGTTTTGAAGAGATTTAAAAAGAACGCGTCCACAACCAGATGTGAATTACGAGCGTCTGAACGGAAAGCCACAAGGAAAAAAACGTGAAAGACGAGGGTTCCCGAGTAGTTGAACATGCAAGCACTACCCGGTCAGCGCACGCATATCGGCATTATGGGAAAGTTCCCCGTCGAATAAAAGCACAAATGTGCGCAATGAGAAGCATGAAGCATTATGCAAACAAGTGGACAAATCTCTCTTTATGATGTCATGTGACACAGCATGCGTGCAACGGGCAAACTCTTTTCGGGCGGGAAGTCGTAGTGTTTGCATAGAAAAGGAAAAGTCGGTCTGCGTGCTCAGGACGTATCGGATGGAAAGGAGGCTGAGATGGACGGACACCTGTTCGCGACGAATGCATTGGACTGGACATTCAATGGTCATCGGGATGGATTCGCAGACGCGTTGGCTAGCTGCCCACTCACTGCGGGACGCGGCCGCCGCCCACGATGACCTCGGTTTCGCAACATTGCAGTGGTGTATGCGGGCTCGAGGTCAGGGAAAGATGAATGAGGGAGGGAAGTGTGTGGGTATTTCGAGAATCACGGGAAGCTTTCGAAATTTGAGGAGGGCTCTAGAAGCATTGCAAGGAAATGTTTTTGTTTTGAAGACCACTGCGTGCGTTTTATGCCACCGATGCAATGATGCCACCAAAAAATTAAGACGAAGGTATAGGTGAAAATACTCCACGTGCTATTCCTCCTCAAACACTCAGACGCTTTAACCCAGCGGATAATCGCTGCCTGCGCACCCGAAAAGATGTTAACGGCGCGTCGGAGAAGCAAGTGTTAGTGAGGAGCAGTGGTGGACTAGTTCGACCCGCGCCGGGAGTCCAGTCACCCCATTCACTGATGTGCGCCAGTGGAGTCCCGGCTATGGCGCACCACCGCTGTGAACTGGCGTCGCGCCAAGACATGTGACATTTGGCGCGCACTCTCACCGAGCCACCCAGCCGCCCCTAACAACCGTGTGGTGTCGCGACAATGCTAACGCGTTGCGCGAATAGCACTTGGAATCGGAGAAGAGCCTCGTGCGCCGGGGAAGGTGGGAAGGGGAAAAGCAAAGGTGATCCTGTTGGACCGGTGGGAAGCCGGGCGCTCGCCAGAATGCTAACAAGGATTGGGCGCAGCGTTGCGAAACGTGAAAGTTTGCAAGGCGAAAACACGTTACTTATGCGAGTGCAAATAAAAGAGTTTGCATAAATCCGCCTCGTGGTTGGATGTAACAACACGAAAACAGTGGGCAAACGCAGGGATTTACCAGAGAGCTTTAAGTAAACAAGGGGCGCATGACATCATGGACGAATCTTCCCTCATACTGCCACTGAATCCAACCTTGATGCATGTTAAATGGAAGCGAAAATATGCAACGGTCAGTAAAAATATCGAATGCGCAAAATGTGGGACGAAAACATGACAAGGGTTTTAGGTTTTGGTTTAATTAAATGCTTATCATATGGCCATACTTGTGTATTTTCCTGCGTCGCTTCTGGTTACTGCTATTATGACTAGAGCGCCCATCGTCAAAAGGAGGCGTAAATCTCCGGGGTGATCAGTCGAAAGGCTCGTAAGCGCCGCCGACGACAAATTCCGTAGCGCGCATCGGATTGTCGCGGCGCGATCTTGACACATTCCAGCAGTCACTAAACTAAACCGATTTGCGCGCAGCTTGCGCTGAACCGGTTTGCGGCCGTACTAAGTGGGACTCTTCCTAGGAAGAGGTCCATCCAGCGCGAAGATTCCTGCTGCAGATTGCAGCGCTGCGCCGCGCCTGACGCTAGTGGACATTGGTCGCGCTAAAGTGGAGACCACCGGGTGGTCGAGCAGGGAAGAGTGGGCGTGGGCGGCGGCTCGATACAATGGGGACCGTGTCACCCGCGGCGTAAAAGATTGGAAACACGCCACGCAGCGCCGCAGCAGCGCTACGGATTTGACGTTGCCGCTGGTCAGCTGACTTGCAGCGACGGGAAAGTTGACCCTGATCAGGAGGAGCATACAACGTACACTTCCGACACCAAGAGCAAGTGAGGAGCATTTGACATTTGACTGAGGAGCAGGCGTACTGGAAGAGAATGAACAAAAGCGAAGAAGAATTAGGAGATTGACTTAAGGTGATGAGGGCCACAACTGCAACAGCGTATGGAAATACTGAGCATGTTGGAGCACCCGAGCAGAATGAACACTAGGAAAAGGGGTGTAAGATGGACACTACCTATAAGAGCAGAGTACAGGATGATACAAGACATATATTCTAGGCGCAGAAAACAGTGAGCAAACGTCATATTCGTAAGAGCGCCACCGATGCGTCGTCGGCGGTGGGTAGCTGATTTGCAGCGCCACAAATCGCGATCGACAGCGTGCGTTTCCCGAGCAGCGGGGGTCTGCGCCAATCACGGATTTCAATAAAATTTCAAAATCCGAGACGACCAAACATCGCACGGATTGAGGCCGACGACTGCGGAGAGAACCACTCAAAAAGTTACTAAACAGAGTGGGATACAAAGTGGCTTAGCGTGGCTTTGGTAGCCACTGGAGCCCGCGCCATGGAGCCTACCACACACATCAGCTGATCTGGCGCAGCCTCTATCCGACTGATGGCGCGCTGTCAGTGGTCAGCTGATTCGCAGCGCGGCTCCTCACGTCGCGTGAAGGACATGTTATCCGCAGTGAGGACGACGACTCAGGAGCAGGACTTGGACGGCTGCCCGAGAGCGGCTGTTCCACGAGAGCTGTCAACGAGAGCCGAGTTTGATGTTATTCGCGATGAGGCGGCCACAAGGAAGGAGCTGAAGGAGTACAAGACGGAAGGCGGCGAAGGAGGATGGCTCTCGCTTGGATGAATGAAAGTAAAACGGCCTCTGGGGACCAGCGCACACTCGAGTGCACTGCCGGCCGACGACAGACTTGCGCCATAAAAGTGCACTAGGGCACGCTTATGATGGCTAATTTGGGTCAAGAAAATCGGAAGGAATTAGCATAACGTGTTTTAGGCTTTCCGTGGCATGGTTCGGTAGCTGGAAAGGTACCAGTGGATAAAACCCACCTAGAGCGCTATCTCGCACTACATCCGGACACCCTTAGACCAATCCAATAGTCCACTGTACTTCCGCTGAAAAACGCCTGGAAGAGTTCCGGCAATGCGAATTACAGCGATTCAAAAACAGAAATTTTCGCAACTCACAAATCACACGCATTTTTGACCGTTTATCAATGTAAACACGAAGTGCGGAGTGCGCAAATGTGACAAGAGACCCGCATTCCATGCGCAATCGCGACGCGATTTGTGGCCTGCGGGCGGACCACCTCTGCGGGGCCACCACACTCCATCTAGTGGTCCTCCTCCGTCTTCCACTCCGCCGCTGGCTAGTTGTGTTGTGTCGGATGGCCGGTGGCAGTCACAAAGTACGTGAGGAAAACATCCCGGCCGCGACACATATGACTTATCGGATGACAAATTGTTTGCATGCGAAAAACAGAGTGTGACAGGCGCACTTCTCGACGCGTGTGTGTTTGCGAAACGGGCCAGCAGTATTTTGCAGGACCCGGCAGATGACTTTTGTGGGACAACAACACTGCTTACGTGTGTGCTTAAAGGGCAAGAAAAGTGGTTGTTGATTGAGACATCTTAATACTAAGTGGATAAGGCCAACGATGGATGGACGGGGACGTCGATGCTACTTGCCTACGCCAAACAAAGCGAGAAGGAGTGGTGAGGAGGAGCACTATGGAGGATACGCTGTAAGGAGCTATTTGCCATGGTAAGAAGAATGAATTCTGGCCCTGTGTAGTATGTATTGAGTTCGAATGCGCTATGAGGAGCAATAATGAGCAGGCAATCTGCAGGGATAGTGAGGAGAAGCCGTTTACACCGAGCAGCCGTATAGGCATTTTTTGCAAATTCTAAAAGGCAAAAATTCCGGTTTACCTGTTCCTAATTTTTCCGGTCAGATGGCTCAAACCACAATCGCTCCACAATCGGGGGCGAGTCTCGTGATAGCTGGAGGGCAAATTAGGAGAGCGACCGGAAGAGGGTTCGCCTAAACGCATTCTAAAAAAAACATAGAGGAGCGCGACGAAACAAAGGTGTAATCATGCGAAAACAACGCCCGCTAGCGGGTACGAAGTACGTGTGTATTCGTTCTACCGCCTTCTACCGAGATAAGCAGGCATACAAGAAGTGCGGGAAATAATGGTGTGCATCAGCAGTCGACCTTAAAATTTGCATACTGGTCCCCGTTTTTTACAGCATACTGCTTCATCACAGGAGACTACTGCTGCAAGCATGCTGCTCACTTCTCGAGTCGCCTGCTGCTTGATGAGTGCAGCCAACAGCCCATCACGGTATACTCCTGCTTGCAATGAATATCAATGATGCTCCTCACCGAACTTTGCGATTACTTACAACGGTTCGTTGCGGTAGTACTGTTCCTCGCATAGCAACCATGCTCCTCACTAAACTTAACGATTCCTTGGACCAGCAACGCGCTCCTCGTAAAAATCTACTAGGTACTTCAGTTGTTGTTTTCTGACGCTCAGAGGCGGTATCTTCTTCCTTATGTGTCCGAAGTGCACTTGTGCTCCTCACGTTACACTTTAGTTCTGCACAGTGCAACATGATCGTGGCATCTCCTCTATAGTTCTTGCAGCGATGTGGTACCGTTGATTTTTTCCGCGTAGTGACACACAAAAGACGGTACTACTCGAGCATAGGTTGGTCACTGGTTATGGGCCGGGGGGGGGGGGTAACTAACCATGAATTCGATAATGGGGGCGAATATAAGGGGCTGATCTCTCGTAGTTAAACTATTTTTATAACTGAAAATTTTTGGCCCTTACCCATGCCCATGCTAGATTTAGTCGCAAGTGGAGCCCTTCCCCGCACAGCCGGGTGACCCCCGATTCTCGAGTAGTACCAGAAAGACCCGTAGAACCTGTATTTCCTGTCCAGAATCATGAACCATTTCACTTCCGGGATACTCTGTGCAGTCCCCCTTTGCGACGAACAAGCGCCGCGCAAGTTGAAAAAAACGGCCTCAAAGGCGCCGCATTCCATTCCGTTTCTTTGCGTCGCGTCCTTAGGGGATTGTCGTCCACTCGGGCGACGACTAATTAGGGGCAATACAACGCAGAAACGGGTCGCCGCAGGTCCGCTGTCCGTCCGACGCAGCGCTGAAAAAGCGGCGGCAACACAGCGCGGCGGCGAGAACTCAGCGGATTTTTCGAAAAACTCACTGCGTCACGGCGGGACAATCACGTGAACGCATTTCGGACGGCGAGCTGGCGGCTCTGGAAGATTCCCATTGGGCTCAAAACATATTTTTGGAAGAGGGCATCCGTATGGTACGCCAAATTTGAATTTTGATCCAAAACATGGTAGAGAATAAGAGAAGAGAAGCACGTTTGGAATCTGGACGCTTGGACGGATGAGATGGAGGATCCGAGGACGAAATAGGAGCGTGGTAGATAGTCACAAATGAGGAGACGGATGTGGAGGAGTTGAACGAATAAGACTAGCACACTGGTTGGTGTAACTAGGGTAAGGAGAAGAAGAAAGAGGATCACCAATAGGTGTAGCAGGTAGCTGTATAATGAAAATAAGGAGCACTTAAAGCGCTGACAGGTCGTTAACACCGACATGGGCTTATGGTTAGCCGTCTTGTGAATGGTTACGCTAGTACAGCAGTATGTGCTTGGGATCTAGTGACATACGCTATGCCACGACTACAGGTAATGAAGGCCCCGTCATCCTTCACGGCGCCAGCACGGGCACTAGTGGAGGCGGCGTGATAGACTACGTGGGCCATGATGTCAGTCCAATCAAAAGCAGTCACTTTTTGCTAGACGAGATTGAACCGTAGCGCTTACTGGAAACAACTCAGGATTATTGGCCGCTGATGTGGACATGCACCAACATACCGTGCAGACATTGTCCATCGACTGAGCCATATTTTTGCCCAAAACGGTACATTCAACAACGAATTAACAACAAGGATAAGGTGAAGACAACATTTAACGTCAAGTAACAGGTAATTCGATAGAGGTGGTCAGTAGATGAAGTTCTCGACGACGTTCTGCATGCAACTGGCGTCCAAGCCCTGCGCAAGTCCGTTCTCGATAGTGTCGAAGACATCGCAAGACGAGGGGCGCTTCGATGGATCGAAGGCGACGCAGTTCAGCACGAGTTCCTGATAGGCCGCGGACATGTGGCTAACTCTGGCGCAAAGCGCTTTCCGAGTGTTTACTTCATTGGTACGGATCAGCTAAAAGTACAAGATTATGCTCCACATAAATCTGGCGGCTTGGCAAGCACGGACGCTTAAATAAATTGCACGTATGTTCCCTACGCATGTGGCATGCCGGCCAAAATTTTATACTTCTCGAAGGGGCCTAGTCTATTAAGAATATACTGCCTCTACTGACTGAAGAGCCAGGCTATAAGAGGGTGGGGTCTGTAGGTCAACGGACCGCCTTAAACAACGTCGCTGCGCAGAAATAAGACAGAAATTTGTCACCTTGACCAAAATGCTAAAAAGTCGATCTTTAAAATCATTGATCTATCGATATTTAGTGTCTAAAAAGGTATATCGATTACCTCTAAGAACCATGTCTGTGGGCACCGCTCAAAGCTTTTGCAGGTGTGAGCCGGTCTAAAGGTGCCCCGACCTAGTTGAGAGAACTATAAAGGTAGCCGGTCTGTGTTCCGGTATGCTCCCTGGGGGGATGGGTGAGTGGGGACGAGTAGGGGAAATATGGTAACTGAAGAAAGGACGGGACGTAGCTTACATTGAACTCTTGCTGACACGTCACCTCAGCAGCCGAGATCCCGAAAGAGAACACGTCCGCTTTGGGGCCATAGGGCGTGGTGACCATCTCAGGCGCCATGTACATCGGCGAACCTCGGGTACCAACGCTAAACGAACGGTATTTTTTCGGCTCAGAAGTCACGAATGTACCAGGTTCCGTCGTCTTGAAGGCGCTCACTTTCGCCGAAGTCGCCGAGCTTCGGCACTCCGTCGAAGCAAATCATGATGTTGTCCGGCTTCACGTCGCCGTGGACGATACCGAGGCTGAAGCCAACAAGTTCCTTATACTACTGGAAGCGGTACTTACCTGTGAACGTGCTTGAGTGCGGCGGCAACCTTCGCGAAGATGAACAAGCACTGAATCTCCGTCAAGTGGTTGTTGTCCTTGACGGACGTGAGCGATTCCGAGCCGAGCTCCATGACCATGTAGAACGTACGCGGCACCTTCATGTAATAGTCCTCGAAGAACTCATAGATGGGAATCACGTTCTAAACTAGCGCTAAGTCAGATTTCTTGCACTTAGATCAGTCAAACTAGTACAAGACATGGCGGATACACCCTACTAATCTAACTCCGTCCCAACTGCTCCTTCCCCACCGTACCGACGTCCTTTCCGCAATTTCCGTAATGTACTCCTTCCTTTACAAGTACGGCCTGCCGTTTTCCGTGCCGTGTTACGGCATGGAGCAATAATACTGCAGTAATTTTTTTAAAGATATTTCCGAAATGAAGCCCGACCGACGTTTATTGACAGTAACTAATTGCACTATGTACTTTATCGTCACGCTGGGCAAAATGTTCGAATTCTGGTTCTAAAAAATTCGAAAATTCCGTTTTAATTTCGGCTTAAAAAAGGCATTATTTTGCCCTGCAGTACGGTATTTCATTGAGGAATGAGAAAGTCAAGAGGGTAGGGCAAGTGCATTCTTACCGTTTTCCATATTCAAAACATTGTACAATCTAAGGAGCTTCCGGAACAAACTTACGTCATGACGGCAGTCGTGCATCAACCGCGCTTCGCGACGACATTTGCGCAGATGTACAACCGGTTCGTACAGGGTCGTCATGAGGTCAACGCTCTTGACAGCGTACCGGTAGCCGTGAGCAGTGTCCTGCGTCGAATGGAGCTTTGCCTTGAAGACACTGCCAAAATCCCTGTAACGCAGTGTCATCCCCTAGTTCATCAGGACTGGTGATTTTTATAAGGTTCGCATACCCCTGGCCTATGGTTCCTGGGGCGCGCTCATATTTTACCCACACGTCGCCTTTCGAAGCAGTCACCTCGCCGTCCGGCCTACAACACGGAGCCTCGGAATGTGCGGCAACGATGGTCTGAAGGAGGACAAGCTAATTAATGGTAAGGTCCACCTTCACAATGTCATCTTTTGCGCTCCGATGCTTTGTTTAGACGTTCGGTGCATACTTACAAACGTCTGCGAGTAAGCCCAAAAATGAAGAACCCAAAAAGATCAGTTTTGGTTAAAAATTTTGGAACGAGGAAAGCCTCTCCGAAACCTCTAAACATTTGCTAAGTGAGGAGGACCTCGCTACTAGAAAAAATGGCCGTAGTGTTCAAGAAATGGCTACTCCACCTGGCGCAGGCCGTCCTTGTGTTTCGCTAGAACATGTCTCTTCAAGTCGGGCATACGTGGTGTCGCGTATTTGCAGAAAGCGCATCGAAGGCTCTCGCCGTGACGCTTCATGTGGTGGCGAAGACCGTCCTTGCTTCTGTACTTCCTTTCGCACCGAGCGCACTCGAAGATTTGCGCTCCGTGGGAATGCACGTGATTTTGAAGATTCCACTTGTGCGCGAAGGACTTCGAACAATCGGCGCAGCGGAACGGACGGTCCTTCACATGGCGGGCACTCACATGTCGTTCCAAGCGAGTCTTGTCGGCGGCGACATATTCACAATGGCCGCACTTGTGATTCTTCGGCCGCGGGGCACGCCCGTGGATCCGTCTGACGTGCGCGGCCAAGTTCCTCTGGCAGAAAAATTGTCGTTCGCAGACGTCACATTTGAATTCCGCCTCCTCAAGATGCGTCAGCGCGTGTCGCTCCAGACAGGTGCGACGGTAGAAACCTTTATCACAACGTTCACAGCGAAATCGTGATTGTTCCTCGTGCGCCATTGCAGTATGCCTGGTCAAATCGCCCTTCTGCGAAAACTGCTTGAAGCACACTTCGCAACGCCAATCTTTGGCCTTGTCGTGCACGGCCTTGACGTGCCTACGCAAGCATACTGCATTAGTGAAGCTATACGCGCATTGTTGACAGAGAAAGGGTCGCGAAAGCTCGTGGACGTCTCGTGTGTGGCGCTGCAGAGCACTTCGCTCGACAAATGCTTTGTCGCAGTCGGCGACGTCGCATGCGAATGGCTTCTCACCGGTGTGCGTGTGCATGTGACGCTGCAGCTTACTAGGCACATTGGTGCTGTAGCTGCATTTTTCAACCGAGCAGGCGTAGTTTCGTTGACCATGCACTCCGCTCTTGTGCTTTCGACAGCTCTTGAGGGACTGGAAGTCCTTCCCGCACACGTCACAGCGGAACAGGCTAAAGTTTACAGTCAGTCTTACAATCGTCCTAGTGACCTGATTAATGAATGATTAACCTTAGCGCGCCCGACTTTCATTACACAAGACCGGGATAATCTGGCATAGGCGTAACAATCTTGTAGACATTCTACACAGGTTTCTACAACCGGTGTAGAATTTCTACACGCATGAGTGCACGCATGCCGTCGTCGGATTCAGCTGTCAACCAGCGAAATGTACTCTTCGCACGAGACGCGCTTTGTTCTGCACGCAGTAATGCAGGCGTGCATGCCATGCTTTCAGCATATTCCTGCACACGGTAGCATACGGTATATCGGTAAGCATGACAGCACACATGCTTCATGCCTCTGGGTACCCCGAAAAAAAACGAGTCCGAAATACCATCTTAAACAAATGTTAATTTCAACGAATTAACTAACTAACTAATAGTTAACTAACGAATTCCAAAATTTCTGACTTTAAGCGCTCTAAGTTATTGAGTGTGCCTGCTCTTGACGCAGTTTCCAGACGACAGTGAAAGAAATCATTTTGCTTTTAAAAACATGCTTGTAATTCTCTTACCTGCTTCTTGCAACTGGCGAATTCGTGGGATTTGCAGGGACGGCTTGAGCTTGCTCGGCTGAAAACTAGTCTTTATAGGTGGGCTAGATCGGTGCGTACGCTACCTGACATTTGCGTACCGCCGGATTGCAGCGAACCGCTGTCCATCGTTCGCCTGGTGGCCTGGTATGCCAAAAACTGGGCTAAAACATACCTAGTCATTATAAGGCCACATGATATTAGGAATACCGCAGGCTTAAAGCTGCCGCTAGACGGGGAATGTTCGGTCGGCTTCGGCTGTGCAGCGGCAAGCACTCAAGTTGGTCTGCAGTACTCACTCGGCCAGAGTGACCGACCAGAAGACACGAACAAGGTTTATGGTTTACACAGCACTTATTCGAACTTAGCGATCCGAGCTCCTTTTATACAGCTTCTTAGAATTCGGAACTGCCTTACACTTTGGTATGCTCAATGAACAGTATTTTCACGTCACATTTATTGTCATGTTTTGTAGAACTTTCGTAACCCATATGCTTTGTTAGCAATCAATGGAGGCCAGAAAGTTCCGCCTACTTCCGTGCGGCGTACGCCTCGAATTTTGAACGCGTGACCTGATGCGCAGGAGTTCTGTACCGGAATGGCCGCAGGCATGCAAGCGCGCGGCGAAGAGTTTGGGCGCCATTTTCCTTGACTTTTCTTGCATAGTTAGTGTGCTGTAGAAGTACTCATTTTTAGCAAGTTTTGTAACTTTAAGTACCATTCTAATCTGCATCGGAGGAAGCGCGTAGAAAATGAATAAAGCAATAAAAACCAACATAAAGCATACAAATCAGCCGTCATTTCCCTCGAAGAAACGTTCTTTTAAGCGGTTTTTTCTTGTTCTCTAAGATATCTTCAATCTCATTCAGTCAAACCATTTAGCACTGAGGTCTTCTCGGCTATAATGTCCGCCAGCGTCAAAAGAAAGCTTCGAAACGGCAAGCCGATTGCCTTGCCGTCGTTGGTGCGCCAGCCGAACAACTCTGCCGTGCGGCACTGGCTGGAGAACCATGAAGATCGTAAGCGCTTTTTTGCATACTTTTCCATACTGCCAGTCTAGACATTCGGAAGATCGCTGAGAATCACGCAAGCAGAAGGACGAACGCACACGAATATCCCAACGCCATCGTCCGAGTGATGAGGGGCGACGCTGGCTTTGAGATCGTGGCGGCAGAAACCGGGGTAAGCCGGGAAGGGGCTGAGGGATCAGAACGGGCCTCCTAAAAAAGCCCCCTGATGTCGTTTTACAGGATTTTTTTGCGTTATCGACGGGGGCCGGGGGCCCGGTCCCCGTCCCTATGTGTCGGGCCTTAAATAGAAGCATTCTTTTGCTTGATGTCTCAGAGTTTCAATTCTTGTCTTAATTTTCATGCTTGAAATGACGAGAATACGGACGCGTAAAATAAAGTTAGACGGCATAAGTAAGTTCGACACTTCTTCGCCGTACAGCAGAACCAGTCACGTCTAGGTTGAAATCAGTGCGTTCTTGGGCATGCAAGTTCACTGTCCTTTCGCGGATCTATATTAAACTTAAAACAGACCCTGTACAGGTGCACGAAGACTGTGATTCTAACGTTGACAACACTAAATGTATTAGCCGGTTCAGTGAACATTCAGTGAACCGAGTAGAACCAGTTCAGTAGAGGCTCAGCTGAGTGACCGAAAAGGCGGCTCAGTATAAACATGAATCAAGTCTCGGCACCTTAGATCACGCCATCGGGCCTGCATGATGTGCTGAGTCTGGTCAGGACTGATCTGTGGAACCTCTTCGGCAAGGACGCGGCGAGCACGCCAGCGACTGTCCTGGAAGCCCTTCACAAGAATCCGGACCAACTAGCTTCCGTCCGTAGGCTCAAGAGCGCCAAACGAAAGGTAATCTGGCACGGAAGCAGAATGTCTATGTTACGTGCATTTTTAGGCTCCGGAAGGGTCGAGCAACCCACTCGCCGGAACCGTGGGAAAACTGTAAGTGCAAGCAACTTCGTTACGATTTTAACATTTTTAATTTTTAACATAAAACAAACTTTACGTAAACTAATTTAAAAAACAATACGTTATTGTTCCTAAAGTTTTCTAAATTGTCCACGAAGAAAAGACTGTAAAGGAAACGCATGATATTTTGATTTCAGGCAGAATACGCTACGCCACACGCAGGAGGCATTGCGAGAGTATGAGGAAGAACTTGACGATGCAATCCAGCACATCGCGGAGCTCAAAGATGAGAACGCGTCCTTGAGGGAACAGCTCGAGCAGGCACGACGTGGAGCACCGACAAACGGTACCGGTGTGTTTCACCGTTCCTCTGCGCTCTCTGCTAGGTGCTATTGAACTCAGATGACCTGCCTTCTCCTAGGGTACACGGAGCCGGAGAACGTGGACGCAGCCGATGTGCCGGGTCCTTCCAACCACGCCGCTCGAGTAAGTTTTCGAACCGATGTGAGGGCCGCAATGCACAGAGTTTTCTAAGGGGCGACCTGTAATTTTTTTAAGTCCGAAAATCGAAGCGTAAAGTTATCGGAAACCGGTACTGATTAGTCTCTTAGCCCCAGCTAGATATTCCGTGCTTGGGCATTTCACCGCGCACATCCATGTTTGCTAGACCAAACGTCTGGAACCGCAATATCAGTAAAATCGGCACATACCACATGGCTGTTTTCGCTTTTTCAGCGTTGTCCGAGCACAAATTAGCCTACGTTCTCCCGCGGTTCCAGCGTTTGTGGGGGGGGGGGGGGGCGCCTTTAGTTGATCGTAGCTTAGGCAGCAGACCTCCGATTCGCCCTCCGTCCAAACCAACTCTGTCCAGCCGGGTCCTAGACCCGCCGGGTCGGGCCTGGGCGGGCCGTGTACACGCCGAGTCCGGACCGGGTTAAGCAAAAGAGGGCTAGCCGGCCCGGCCCTGTGAAAGAACCGGCAAGGGCATATTTTTGGCAATTTTTGATAATTTTTTAGCATATTTTTTGCCAAATAAGCACAAGCTTTGCGCCTGTGGCGCTCGAGCGAACCCATTTACTTTAGGTTAATAGACCTTAAATTCGTCCCTTAAAACGGTTAATAGGGCAAAACCCTCCTTCGGAATGAAACCAAAGGGGGTGCCAAGGGTATTTTTCAGTCCGGCCCTAAAATTGTAAGCCCCGGCGGACCCCGAGAACCGCCTCGGCCCGGATACGTGTCCAAGAAAAACACCCGGTGATAGGGTTGGTCCAAACATTTTGGCTGTAATTAACTTTTGACCAAACGTCTGGAGTACTGGACGGATTAAAATAACAAGTAGAGTTTCGAACGAATTTATGGTTTCAGGCCAACGCAGCAGCTTCGGACGGCCTCAAAAGAATTCAGCATGACCTCAAGGGATCGTTCGGCGAACCGACTAAATACGTCTACGAGGCGACCATAGCGGACGGGTAGGCCCTTACAGGTTCTTAAGCCCGGCAGTTACACGTCTAGGACCTCTAATGCTGGCGGCCTCTTGACGCGGATGCGACCAACGGAGTCCGTCGTTTGCAAGCAGTTCCAAATGCCGAAGACGGATTTCGAGCTAGATGTCCTGATCTTCGAGATCAACGTCATGAGAACGCATGGGCACCATCCGGTACGTGTTAAACAAGCGCCATATGACTCAGTTAAACGCCGCTTATTTCCGAGGGTGCAACTTCCGTTTAGAACGTCATCGGTTGCCCGGAAGTATACTATTCGGAGGACTGCGTGTGGGCAATAATTCCGTACATGGACGCCGGAACCATCGCGAATGTCATCGAAAACGCTAGGATGCCTGCCGGTAGGCGACTGCCCGAACGCATCGCTGCTTCCTTCATCAAGCAGGTGCTGAGCGGAGTCGAGTATTTACACAGGTACTTTAAAGTCCCGACCTGTAATGTGTAGTTGGTACTAAGCGGTCAAGGGAGCACTGCATATGAGGGGAGGCAACGGGAATGCCGCCCTCTGCTTTAAGACTTGGTCACGTTTCGTGCTTGCCGTAACCTCTATTAAAAGCCTCTATTAGAAGCACTGGCATCATGGCACGTTTAAAAGGACCCTCATTAAATAACGAGAAAGCGTTCTATGGGGCGCGCGGCAACAATTAAGTAGAGAACAACAAAATATGAGCTAAGATACGGATAGCGATGGTGAGAAGGATGTGTAAATTTTTTTATTATTTTAATTTGTTGTTTTATGATCATTCCCTGATGAAAGACGTAAGTATCAGGTATTAAAATAAATTCACAGTAAACAAGAAAACAATGAAAACGCATTTATTGACCCTCTCTTTCTCACACAATAGAATCCCCCCCCCTTGGTTCCTGAACGCTGCAATGATAGACGCACATTTCGGAACGTAACCTGACCGGAATATTCAGCCATGGCATCGTGCACCGGGATCTGAAGCCGGATAACATCTTCGTGAACCGTTGGGCGGCCGTCAAAGTTGGCGATTTCGGTTGGGCGGCACGTTCGAGGGGACGGTAAGGCTCGTTCACACTTTATGTGTTTGAGGGCAACTGTCAACTGGGCTTAACCAGGACCGTTCCAGCAAGACTGTCGGTGGAACGATCGAGTATATGGCGCCCGAAGTCGTGCGTGCCTGGCCTGGAGAAGAAACGGACCAGCCGTACACGGAAGTCGTCGACGAGTGGTCGGTCGGCATGCTGCTGTTCGCCGTTGTCCGTGGAGAGTCGCCTTTCCTCGTCGACAGGCAGCGCGGCAAGAAGACGCAGAACAACGTCGGCCAGGAGCAAGCCGCGCACGATCGTTGGCAAATGGTAGCGTGTTTGATTCCTTTATTAGGGGCGCACCGGACTGGTCTGAATGAGATCTGGAGTTCGCCCCAGATTGTGCATGCTACCATCCGCGACTTAGGTATAGAAATGACGTTAGTTTCTAGGTTCTTGCATGGCTAAGGCCCCATACGAGGGAATGGGGGGGGGGAGAAGATAAATGGTGACCTTTACTAGCTATGTCTATACTGTGCGATGTGCTGACACCTTTCATGCAGTACGCCTGCTTTGCTGCACAGACTGACCTGCTGCGCTCTGAATGGGTGAACCGTCGGAACTCAGAAATGTTAAAATCGGAATTTCACTACATTCCTGGTTGGTTCTCTAACCGCAACCCCGATGCCAAGTCGAGTACATACCGATACCAGCTCCGACTTTGAAGACCATCTGAGCCGTGTACCTAATATAGATCAACAACTCTACTAGTGGTACGGCCGTACCGTATCGTACTGCCGTACAGCGGAACGCCAGTACGGTACGGGGGGAGTCAGTACCGTACAGCGTACGGTAGTGTTCGGAACCCGTGCCCGTTTCNGTGGCTACTTGTTTTGTGTCGGTGGCCAGTGGCAGTCACAAAGTACGTGAGGAAAACATCCGGGCCGCGACTCATATGACTTATCGGGTGACAAATTGTTTGCATGCGAAAAACAGAGTGTGACAGGCGCACTTCTGCTCGCGTGTGTGTTTGCGAAACGGGCCAGCAGTATTTTGCAGAGCCCGGCAGATGACTTTTGCTGGACAACAACATTGCTTACGTGGGTGCTTAAAGGGCAAGAAAAGTGACTGTTGGATTGGGACCTCTAAATACTAAGACTAAGCGGATAAGGCCAATGGTGGAAGGATGGGGACGTCGACGCTACTTGCCTACGCAGCACAAAGGGACCTAAAACACAAGGAGTAGTGGCGAGGAGAAGAGCACTATGAAGACGCTATGAGTAGCTATGTGCCATCATAACTCTGTTCCTACGTAGTAAATATGAGACATAATGCGCTACGAGGAGCAATAATGAGCTGGCAATCCACAGGGCCATGTGAGGAGTAGCCGTTTACACTGAGCAGCGGTTCCCAGTTGGGCATAGGCATTTTTGCAAATTCTAAAATGCAAAAATTCCGGTTTACCTGTTCCTAATTTTTCCGGTCAGATGGCTCAAACCACAATCGCTCCTCAGTCGGGCGCGAGTCTTGTGATAGCTGGAGGGCAAATTAGGAGAGCGACCGGAAGAGGGTCCCGCCTAAACGCATTCTAAAAAAAACAGAGAGGAGCGCGACGAAACAAAGGAGTAATCATGCGAAAACAACGCCCGCTAGCGGGTACGAAGTACACGTGTATACGTCGAAGAACCCCCGCTAACGTGATAAGAAAACTTACAAGAAGTGCAGCAAATAATGGTGTGCATAAGCATTCGACCCGATGCTAAAATTTGCATACTGGTCTCCGATGTTTCTTACAGCACACTGCTTCCATCACATGAACTTATTCATGCAAGCATGCTCCTCACTTCTCGAATTACCTGCTGCTTGATGAGTGCACCCACCGGTTCGTCACGGCGATACTGCTCCTCGCATGTCAGTGATGCTCCCCATGAGCCTTACGATTTCTTAGAACCGTTCGTCGCGGTAATACTGCTCCTCGCATAGCAATCATGCTCCTCATCAAAGCTTCCAGATTACTTGAATCAGCAACGCTCTCCTTGTAAAAATCTACTACTTGTTGTCACTCAAGCTCAGAGGCATCTCCTCTTCCTTACATGGTCGAAGCGTATTTGTGCTCCTCATGTTGCACTTTCGTTCTGCGCAGTGCAATGCGATTGTAATATCTTTTCTAAATTTCTTGTAGCGATGAGCTGCCGTATGATATTTTCCGTGTAATGACACAAGAACAATGGTACTACTCGAGTACAAAGGGGGCCGGGCGGGGGGGGGTCACCGGTTGTATGGGGGGGGGGGGTCGATTAACCATGAACACGATACTGGGGGAGGGGTAAGGGGCTGATTTCCCCATAGCCGGGTTGAGGAATTACAAATTTTTAGTGTTATCATCGGCTTTTTACATTTTTTTACCTAAAATTGTTGACCCCTTCCCACATTCGAGTTCAGCGACCCGCCATGATAAATTTGGTCCCTACTGTTGCCCTTTCCCGCATAAGCGAGTGCCCCCCCCCCGGCCTCGAGTAGTACAGAAACAACTATAGGGCCTGAGGGTTCTGTGCAGAATCATGAACCTTTTCACTTCCGGGATACTTTGTGCGGTCCCCCGCCTGCGACTTACATGCGCCGCGCACGCTGAAAAAACGGCCTCAAAGGCGCCGCATTCCATTCCGTTTCTTTGCGTCGCGTCCTTAGGGGATTGTCGTCCACTCGGGCGGCGACTAATTAGGGGCAATACAACGCAGAAACGGGTCGCCGCAGGTCCGCTGCCCGTCCGACGCAGCGCTGAAAAAGCGGCGGCAACGCAGCGCGGCGGCGAGAACTCAGCGGATTTTTCGAAAAACTCACTGCGTCGCGGCGGGACAATAACGTGAACGCATTTCGGACGGCGAGCTGGCGGCTATGGAAGATTCCCATTGGGCTCAAAACATATTTTTGGAAGAAGACGTACGTATGGCCGGCTAGATTTAGAACAAAACACGGTAGAGGAGTAATCGGATGTTGAGGAGAAGCAGGAGTACTTTGAGTCGGACGGCTTGGATGCAAGAGTTCATAAGGAGCCTTGTGTAATAGGAAAACGTACGCAAACTTGTCCAAATCAGTGGCGCGTAGTTCACCAGCTGAGGCCAACCTCAGCTCCACTCAGGAGGATTTTCCGCGCATCTCTGAGAGTATTTCTGTGCCGATGAACTCCACAGATTTCAAGCGCCATGTCCCGCCAAGGTGTACTCGTCGTTCTCATGTTTTCGGTCCATTGCGGTGTTAGTGTGCCTTCGTGTTACCACTGCCCAACGAACTCGATTCCACTTTGAGGTACCAGTACCGGATAGAAGAGCATGTTCGAAGACGGAATATAGCGTGTTCGAAGAAAGAAGAAGGAAGGAACATGAAGAACGCTCTGCTTCACCAGTGTAGCATGCGGGCCGTAATGAAATAGTACTCCTTCTGAATCCCGTACTGAAACACTGTACTGAGACACTGGGAATCCCGAAACTGGGCCGTCTTTCGTTAGGCCTTACCGTTGGCTCTTTTGTTTTGGTGGGATCAACTCCAAATATATCCGTCGTAACATTCTCACACAGCAAGTCCCTTAAGCCCCTAATCCGTCCTCGACCTCGGTATCCACGTCCCACTTAGACCACACAAAGACTCGACAAATTAGTTCCGATGCGGGAAGGGTCCTGCGCAAAAATCCGTTGCACTTTTCGCACATTTCCCGCTAACCTAACGTCCGCCACGCGGTTTGTGTGCGGTCCGGCAACACTCTCGCGAGAGCATTCACGTGCTCATTATTTAATTGTTTACAACATTCCGTTGATGGATTGTGCGCCGCGTTTTTTCGCACTAATTAGTCCTCGACGACGGGCACCCTTGCCCCCGGCTCTCGTCAGCCACGACCAATTACGGACGACCACATGCGCACAGAAGGAGACCGAGCGCATGTTTTGCGCATCGGGCACCGCGCCAAAACGGAAAGTGCGCAGCCGCGAACGAGCATTCGCGGAATGGCCGCAGTGACACGTCGTCGTAGTGTGCCACGGCCTCGCAGACGTCACAAGCCACGCGGCGGTTCCTGTGGCATGCCACGCTGACGTAGCGATATCGGCGCCAGTTCCGTATCCGGCAGCGTAGTTCCGCCTGCGGGTACGATGTAGAGTCGATGACAACGGCTACAGAGAGTTCAAGCGAAGAGCACAAAAGACACGATGATTTTTCTTTGAACTACGTTTGTTTTGTGGGCACTGGAGAGGACTGCGCCACGGACAGATTAGTTCGCCCACGAACGGCAACTACGTCAGCGGCAAACTAGGAGTATAAGCGTCAAGGAAGCAGATATGACGCTGGGAAGTGATGGAACGGGACCGTGTTCGGAACACGTTGCCGTAACTCTCTAACGCTTGCTTTCAGTGCATCAACAAGCGGAGATGCGTCCCCAGGATCACGGGACCAGGACTAGAATCAGGACCAGAGCCTGCCCAGCTCTGGCGCGGTTTAGAACATTTAACTGCGCTGCGGTGGACCCGAAAACAACTTAGGTACACCGTAATTGTTTCTGCGTCGCATCGAAAGACTCACTCTCTCTGAGTTCGCAAGACAACCTCCACTAGTGTGATGGCTTGTACATAAAGGACAAGTGCTCAGGACGGCGGTCTTCTCCTGCGCCCAGCTTCGGTCCCCTTATTCTATTCTCTCAAGAAGCGGTCCCTAAAATAGCGCCGCGCGCATATTTTTGTTATCGGTTGACCCGAGTTATTTCCCCATGCGCCACCGCTACTAATTGACCCCCTTAACAGGCGCCTGGCGCGCAGCCAGACGACCCGAGCCGCACTCACTTCGCGGTAATGCCCGCTAAAGGGCATCCGCCGGCGAAAACACAAGTGCATGGGAGCGCTAGACGGCCGCGTGACGGGTACAAAATAAAGCTGAGCTAACAAATTGGCACTTTTCCCGGAGCCGACGGCCGTCGAGCCAAAGAAGATCTGCGTCGTGCGTAAAGTGCAAAAAGTGCGCGTGAGGCGCGTGACCCACGGGTGCTTCTTAGCATGGACTTTTTTTGACTGAGTACTGGGTAGGAGAGCGTGTGGTAAGCAGGCGGGAAGCATCTCTTGCGTAAGCGTCTCGACAGTCATC
This sequence comes from Aphelenchus avenae, assembly GCA_020875895.1. NCBI lineage: Eukaryota > Metazoa > Nematoda > Chromadorea > Rhabditida > Aphelenchidae > Aphelenchus > Aphelenchus avenae. The sequence goes on from JNEY01000395.1 coordinate 35,921, forward strand.
GCTGAGGTTACTTCCGCACAGCAAGCTAGATGTATCGGCGGCTATTGCGTTGCAGAAAAGAAAACAATATCTCTGGAGAACCAACTGCGATTAAATCAAGATCAGACAACCAAAGCATACCGTACTCATACTCGAAGAAGTACGGACTTTTTACCGAGTCAGGCGTTGCTCCAAGGTTGTTCTTACGGGCATTCATTGTCTACTTTGCCTACCGAAGACCTCAATTCCCTTCTGCAAAGGTATGCATATGCTCCGTCAATAATTAAAGAGCCTAAAGTCCGCCTATTAAAGATTCAGCCATGTCATGGTTCGACGACTAATCCTCCGTCCGCATGCAAACCCAAGAAAACACACGTTTCGTTCCGGCTAAACACGCGAGCGTCGCGATGCTGCAGCGAGCAGTGCAACCAAAAAACGACCGCAGCGAGCGTGCGCATAGTTTCTGCGCCGTACTAAATGCATGCGTGCACGCGTCTTCGCGCAACGTGAGCTTATCTAAATTTACTGCTCGAAAACCGTAGCATGCTCAAACCAGGAAATGTGCACAAGTGGTCGAATTCTGTAAGGCCCTGACGGACGTTACTCTCTCCTAGAACAGTAGTATACGTGCAAAGAGAATGCGATGATTACATATACAAAAAAGGACTACTTCATCGCTCTCTTCTCGCCAAGGTGCCAAGAATTCTGGTCTAAAAAACACTCGCATCGGCACCACCACAACATACATGCGTAGCGCAGTAGTTTGCGTAAATGGCAGGGTTTAACGGAAATGACTGTGCAAAATTTGTCGTGCCTCTTCTTGTTATAATGCTTTCCTCTTAGCCATTTTTAGCGGATTCAAAAGTGGAAGGTAGTTTGCCTTAGTCAGCATGATCAAAATCGTTTTCAGTTCCGCCCTCCAAACTTACATGAAACACTCATGCAAAGCAGAAGAAGAGCGACGCGTTGAGGAGGACGGAATGCATGGCTCCTGAAACAAAATTGTCTTATGCGATTTGTGCCAACAACGACGCATAACTATATAGCGGGGCAAAGTTATGCAGGCCAACGAGATATTCAAGTCGTTATTGATCACTTTGGAATTGACGTTTTTGTCATAATTACTGCAGTGCAACAGCTTCGAGAAAAATCCAAGGTGACCTATGAACCTGCGAAACAATGCCAAGGCGAAAATGGCCACTCGCGACGGCCACAGAAAGTGTAGTGGGCATGGCATTAAGCACTAAATGAGCTCGGCAAGCGCCCGGACATTGCTAAGCAATATCGTAAATCCTAATCGTGAAAGTTCCGTTTAACAACAAACAAGGACAATTAATACATGAACTTTTCTTTCGCTTATATGATTGAGTAAACAAAACAAATCATTACCTTCCTCACAGCCCTACACGGCCCACAGCCGCTAAAACGAGCCTAATACGAGTTCATCGAAAAAGTTTATTACTCTGCCTTAGGAGTCGTTGCAGATAAAATGTACACCATTCATGTCGTAGGAAACGGAAGTCGCTACCATGCTCGGGAATAAATAGTGATCGCAAAGGAGGAGCTCATCGATAGGAGGAACTGCTTGCTTACGCAGGAGGAGGACGAATAAATATGCGAGTAAATGAACGAAGGAAAAAAACAGAGAAAAACACAAATGAATGAAGTGGAACCGGCTTGGAAAGAAGCTGTCTGCTGAGCAATCGGTCAGGGGTTAAATATGTGTGGTTGTGGTAAGGGCCGAGAAGGGGTATGTACACAAGGGGGTCGCATAAGAGAACATTCTGTACAACAGTGCAATAAGGGTTTAGGCGTAAAGAAGCCTTAAAGGAGGCTGTCGGGAACAAGCACAAATGGAACCATACATACACACACACAAAAACACATTTCAAGTGAACCGTTTCGCGAAGAAGCTGATCAACGCTGAGCAATCGTGACGTAACACGAAGGACTTTGAGGGCACGAGGAGCACGAAAGAAGTGTGAACGATTGCTAAATGGAAAGGGGGAGAAGGAGATGGGAGGAGTAGAGGAGGGAAAAATACCATGCAGGAGTCCGGATACCGGATGTAGTTTGATGGAAGCAAAAGAGCATTTGCCATGCTTACAGCGACTGACCAAAATTAGGCACATTTGTGAGTCAATTTTAGCTACCGTTAGATGGCATATGCTCCGATTACTGCTAACAATATGACCTCTCAGAAGCTTCCGAGCATGAGACAGCCGCCCGGCGGTGACCCAGACGGCCAGAGAAGACTGCTGTTGCCGGAGTTGTAGTTCGAGTCGACCTGCTCCACTGCGTCTGCTGACGTCCCCGCTCCCGAGCCGCTGGAGACGGCTGGATTCGGCTGCGAGAGCGTGGTCAGCTTCGTCGTTAGCGTCGGCCGCGCTGCGCCGGTGCGGTAGTGGTAGTGTGGCCGACGATAGGTGATGCCGAGCAACTTCGCGGTGGCTGCAGAGGAGCCGGTGGCGGTCATCGGGTAGACGGTGGTGTTGTTGGATTTCTTGATCATCGGCTGGACGACGTCCATCGAGCTGCAGGTGCATGACGGTCGAGGAGCAGCTCGGGCTAAATAATTGCCATTACCTCTGGATACTCCTTCATGGAATTTCTTCCGATGCTAACTCATTTTATTTGTCTTTCCTGTGTTTTGTCTTTTTTGCCAAAAAGCACACATTCATTGCCACCCTTCCTAATGATTTTAGCGTTTACGCTTACAATTCGCAGAACTACATACCTGTTGCTGAAGTGGACGAAAATCCGGAGTCCATCCGAGTGCTGGTGTCCACAGGATTTACAATGGACATGCTGCTCTCCGTCGACGCATAGGACCAGCTCGTCTGCGGATGTTGGATGGTCACCGTCGGAGCGCCCTCGAAGAGGACCGCCGAAGGCAGGCTTTGGTCACTCCCGCCGCCGCATGCTGCGCGTCGGAATTCGCAAGTGCTCGGCGTGACGTAGGTCTCGTCGCTCGGTGGCGATCGGAACCACGAGGCGAGTGCGCTGGTGTATTTCGACAGCTTGCTCGGGATGGTCTCCGGCGCGGTGGTAGCTTCGTTCCCGTTACTGGCAGCGCCATCGGTTTCGTCAGCAGCTGGCGTAGGTGGCTGGTTTCCATTCCCGTCGGTACCTGAAATACATGCAAGTTAACGTCTTTCGGTTTGTCCTCCCAGCTGCCATGGTCTTTCTAGCGTTGAGAGCATTTTAATCCCATTAACAAATTACAATTACTTACCTCCTCGGTCGACTTTCGCACGGATAGCCGGCTCGGTGATGCTCCTCGATGGCGTCTTCCCGCCAGTGACCTCCTTGGCGTCCTGGAGCCATGGGTGTGCCAGGATCTCATCCAACTTGAGCCGCTCATTTGGGTCGACCGCCAGGCATCGCCGGATAAGGTCTTGGCATTCTAAAAGCATGTATTTAGAGCAAGCCGTAACGTTCCCGAGCTCAGTCCAGTGTGTTTTACTTACGTTCCGGCACCGGCCGTCGCCACTGAATCTGTCCCGAGCAGATTTCGTGGTCCTTGTGGAAAGGAATATCACCGGAAATCATGTCGTAGAGGAGGATTCCGAGTGACCACACGGTCGCCTTCAGGCCGTCGTAGCGCATGTTCTGGATCCATTCCGGCGGGCTATAGACTCGAGTCCCTGAAAAAAGGATATTTGCTTAGTGATGGAAAGCTTCGTGGCGGCATAGACTAGTTAGACGTCGTATTTTCCACGGGCCTACCTTCGAAGTCGGTGTATTCGCCCTCCTTGATGAATGCTCCCGAGCCGAAGTCGATGAGCTTTAGCTTTCCCGAGCGGAGGTCCACGATCAGGTTCTCGTCCTTGATGTCACGGTGGACGACGTTTGCAGCAGCGCATGCAATGGACGTTTCGACGACCTGCTTGAAGAATGCTCGGCAGATTACCTCGTCCAGTGGTCCGCGGTCTAAAACGCTGGTTTAGCGCTGGAGTGGAATCTGGTAGGCCGATCGAAGCCCGCCAAGTCGGAAAGCATTCGCACCTGATATGTAGTCGAAGAGGTCGGCGTACGGCGACGGTTGCTCCATGACGATGAGGTAACCGTCGGGACGCTCGTACCAGTCCAGCATCCGGATCACGCCCGGGCAGTTACGGCAGCGGTCCAGGAGCGCGATTTCCAGCGGGACGTCTCGGCCGTCGACCTGGAAATTTAGTAGATTAGTCAGTGGCGCAAAAGACAAAGATAACGTTGAGGTTTGTGGTACTCACCGGTGCCCATTCGGTGACGTTGCGCCGCGCGACGTACTTGATCGCGACGGAGCAGTGGTCGAGGAGTCGGAATCCGGAGTAGACTACGCCGAATCCTCCTCGCCCGATCTCCGGACCGTGCTTGTAGTTGCGCTTGAAGAAGTACGGGTCATGTGCTAAAAACACCTGGGTATTCCAAAGTACAATGAAGTTGCTGAATTTGAGGCACATGTATTTGTGTTGTCCAAAACCGGTGTATTTTCTATCGCAAACCGAAAGCTTACGCGATCTGTCCTGCTCCGAATGCTCCGTTGGTGCAGCGAACGTGCCTATGGTCATCTTGCGTAGTTTACTCCTTCGCATGCGGTAACGGTAGTGTTGCGAATACAGCTAGCGACGGTAGTGAGTTTATTGCGGTTGTCGGCTCTTGCTCTCTAAACGGTTCGTGTGTTGCAACGGTCAAGATATTCGCAACGCAAGCATGGGCAGCGCACAACGCGAGCTTCGCCTTTACTGCACAATAGCGTAATACATTTCCGAGGTTTCATGCTTTACTAAGGCCACAACAAACCTCAAAATATCCCTGTCAGCTCCTAGAGGACTGCATTCAAAAAGTTCCTGTTTCGCTGTACAAACTTAACAACAGGGGTCGCCCGAATGTTACGGGATTTACCGTCTTGTCTATGGGATAAATGCGCAAATAACACTTAAGACCCGACAACGATACTATAAANGCTGGATCTGTATCGTATAGGTCGACTTACCCCCCCCCCCGTACCGTACTCCGTACCGTACAGTACGGTACGGCCCGTACTACGCCGTACCGTACTGCCGTACTAGTGCATTTTTGCCAGAAAACCGTCAGTCGACCTCTATGTGTCGTACCATACAGCAGTACGGTACGGGGTGGGTCAGTATGGGTGCCGAGTGCCAACCTTCATATCTAGTATGCATGTCAGTTGCTCAGTCCCGAGCTGTCCCGAGCTTAGACCGAATGCATGTGCTCCCACCGTCGATTCCGGAGTAAAAAAAACCGAATCCCGTCCAGCCATGCTTCTCGACGAAGCGTCTTGCCACGTTTCATGCGCCATTTCAGGTGAAAGCCGAGATCACGGGCACGGACAGCCTAGTGGCGCGAATGCGCAGGGAGCTGGCCCAGTTTTCGCCCGAACTACGCACTTTCGTCGAGCAGTTGCTGAAGCGGAACCCGCTGTCTCGACTGACTGCGAAGCGGGCCCTCCACCACGACTTCCTGCGCAACCGGGACGACGCTGGTTGGGACCTGACAGTCCAGCATGCTATGGACAATGTGCTTAACGTGAGTTTCCTATTTCACAAACAGATCATTCAAGGACTTTTTTTGCCAAGGGAAATAGTTCTTGAAAAAAATAGCGGATAGCAGAACTGTTAAGAATCTGAATTGGGACCGGCATGCCTGCACTTTAGTGATCCCTCCCATTTAGCCCGGAGTCTTGGACAAACCGCCTTTAAAAATTAACGTTATTTTTAGAACCTCCATGCTTGAAGACCCTTTGTGTGGCCGATTTGGCAGAATATCTTCTTCTTTGCCGCTATGTCCATGCTTCCATAACGGTCGCTATCCCTTGGAAGCAGGACCGCTCCCCTCATCCACGACTTCCAGAGACCCCGCCTTAGAAATAGACGTTTATTTTCAGAATCTCCATGCTCGAAAACCCCTAGGGGGACTGATTTGAGAGTTACCCGCCCCTGCATGCTTCCCGATAGCGCTCGTTATCGCATGGAACCAGGACCCCTACCTCTTGCGAGACCGCCGGTAGCCCTGTTTTGAAAAACGGACGTTATGTTTGGAATCCCCATGCATGAAACCCCCGCTCTGGGACCGAGTTGGCAGAATATGTCCTTCTTACCCACTATGGGCATGCTTCCATAGCGCTCGATATTTCACGGAGGCAGGAGTCATGTGACCCTGCTTCGCATGTTTATGCTTCGCATGTTCCTACTAGTGTTTGGATTGGGTAGCCGCTAGGTTCGTAACCTTTGCGTGCATCCTGACGCCGGCAGTATCGTATCGGGAATGTATTTTCGTGCGTTTAGGCGGACGCCGCCACCTTCCGCGCGGTCTACGAAGAATCAAAGCCGAACCTGCACTTCCACTTCCGCGACGCGGACGCCGCCTTCGAATGCTACAGTCAGTACTGCGCTCAAGCGCAACTTCGAGGCCAGCGTGCTCTGACGCCTCGAGAGTTCCTCAAAGAAATGGAGGGGCTCTTCACCGCCCCGATCCGCACGTCCCAAGGTGTCGGACGTCTCGAGTACCTCGGACAGAAATCGGCATGGCGTGGAGTGCTGCGCCACAAGCAGGACCAAGCGGTAACCGCCGGTTACGCGAATGCGTATCCGTCGCATATGGAAGTGACTGAAGTCGTGTACGTGGGGCAGCAAGCGCAATAATGTCCCCTTTGCCATGTTCTGTTTGCCTCGATTGGTATTGATGCTTGCTGTCGTTAATTTTAAGCACTAAATGAATTTGTCTTCAAGATGAATCGTGCAGTTTTCACTTTTTTTCGGGACTGAGCTCGAATGTTGCGCTACCTTTAAGCGCAAAGTACGCACCGTACGAACCGTCAGGCATGCTTCCGAATCGAACCGTTTGTGCACATCGTACGATCTGCTGGTACCTTGGCCCATATGTTTGTGCATGTAAATCACGTTAGTTGCAAAAAGCTCGCAAGCAGAGTTGGCTAAATCGCACAAATCGTTGTTTGTTTCACGTGGTCACCTTTGAGCAAAACAAATATTCGTAAAAATATTTCGCTGCCAGGCCTTCCCGGAACTCCCACAGTTTTTTTCAGTCCCAAATGACGAAAGGAGGCCCTTCCAGTTCTTCCGAAACGAATCGACATTATTCCGACAACGCCTGGCGACAGCATACGTGATAGTTGCGGCAAAGATGCAACTGCGTGGAGCCATGTCCAGCATGCATCTCAAAGGGCATGTTGACCCACTTGTTGCCGTACATGAATGCGCTAGTATAGGGCGTTTCGGATGGGTCTCTTAGGTAATCACTTGTGGGCAGTGGTGGCTCACGGGTACTGCCCGGGCCGAGCCGTCATGTCCCGGACCCCATTAATCGCCCAATGCCAGCGGTTATATTCCATTACAAGTAGCGAATTCCAGCTCTCACAGTGGAAATCAAAATTTTGTCGTAGTATTCACTCAAAGCAAAGCCCCTTTTGCCGTAATCCATACCTCTGCCTGGGTGCCGCAGGTCCGCTTTCGACCACACAAAAACACGGAGAAATTGGTTCCCATGCCGGGAGGAAGAGTCCGGACATGGAGGAGAAGGAGAAGCACTTTGGGGTGGACACTTTGGACGCAAGAGAGGAGCAGGAGCCGGACATATTAGGAGACAGGTGCAAACCTGACGGAACCGATGGCACAGAGTGCATCAGCTGAAGCCAAATACCGATCCGCTCTCGAATGTTCCGCGCATACCTCTGAGACTAACTCGGACCGCGAATGAGAACACAACGGACTGCGTAAATCCTTGCGCGACAAGTCATATTTTAAGACCACTTAGAATATTCCACCTTGACATACTCTAAGCTCACTGCAGTTCTCGTGCGACCCCACGTTACCATTATCCACAGTCGATTCCACTTTGAGACCGATACCGACACAAAAGCGGCGTTTGTGGCTTGTCATTCTTGCATGCGTTTTGGCGACAGTTACATCGGTTACTACAGGATTCCATCGCTGTCTTTCTGAAAGGACGTTGCATCAGTGACTCTTTTGTTCTGGTGGGATCAACTCCAAATATTTCCGTAGTACCATTCTCACACAGCAAGTCCCTTAAGCCCCTAATCCGTACCTCGGCCTCGGTATCCACATCCCACTTCGACCACACAAAGACTCGACAAATTAGTTCCGATGCCGGAAGAGTCCTGCGCAAGAATCCGTTGCACTTTTCCGCACATATCCCGATCACGGCAGGTCCACCACGCGTTTGTGTGCGGGCCGGCCACACTGTCGCGAGAGCATTCACGTGCTCATTATTAAATTGTTTACAACATTCCGTTGATGGATTGTGCGCCGCGTTTTTTCGCACTAATTAGTCCTCGACGACGGGCGCCCTTGCCATCGGCTCTCGTCAGCCAGACCAATTACGGCCGACCACATGCGCACAGAAGGAGTCCGAGCGCATGTTTTGCGCATCGGGCACCGCGCCAAAACGGAAAGGGCGCAAGTGCGAACACATTCGCGGAATGGCCGAGTGACACGTCTTCGTAGTGTGCCACGGGCGCGTAGACGTCACAAGCCACGCGGCGGTTCGTGCGGCATGCCGGCTTATGTGGCGGCATCGACGCCAGTTCCGTATCCGGTGGCGTAGTTCCGCCTGCGGGTACGAAGTCGATTGATGACGATGGCTGCAGAGAGTCCAACCGAAGAGCACAAACTGAGGGAAGCATTTCCGATGAACGGCGTTTGTTTTGTGGGCACGGGAATGAACAGGTTCGACGAAGCATTGGTCACTTGAAGAAAGTGATCAGACGGGACCGAGCTCAGAACGTTAGAGGACCATTAAACTCGTACGCATTAGTGTGCTTCACGTGATACACGGATGCGTTTGTTCAAAGCGCATACTATCGTTAGATACTTCGGTCGGGAAACGAGTTGTGCTTTAAGAAAATACTGGCCAGTTCCCAAGAAGCGGAAGAAGACCGCCGATCCCGACGGGAGCCGAACCGATAAAGGAAGCAACCGCTGAGACTCTCTACTCTTGCCTTGCTGTCATTTTTTCGTTTCCTTCTACCGTTCTCTCACAAAATAACAACGGTCCCTAAAATAACTCCGCGTGTTTGTTTTTATTATCGGTTGACCCGTGTTATTTCCCCATGCCCCACTAATTGACCCCCTTAAAAGGCGCCTGGCGCGCGGCCAGACGACCCGAGCCGCACTTACTTCGCGATAATGCTCGCTAAAGGGCATCCGCCGGCGAAAACACAAGTGCATGGGAGCGCTAGACGGCCGCGTGACGGGTACAAAATAAAGCTGAGCTAACAAATTGGCACTTTTCCCGGAGCCGACGGCCGCCGAGCCAAAGAAGATCTGCGCCGCTCGTAAAGTGCAAAAGTGCGCGTGAGGCGCGTGACCCACGTGTGCTTCTTACCATGGACTTTTTTGTACCGAGTGCTGGGTAGGAGAGCGCAGGGTAAACAGGCAGGAAGCATCTTTTGCGTAAGCGTCTCGACAATGATCGCTTAGGTCACTTCCGCTCAGAACGTAGATGTATCGGCGGCTATTGCGTTGCAAGAAACGAAATCAGTCGTTTATGGGAGAATCCTACTGCGTTTAAATCAGGATCAGACAACAAAACATAGCGTACTGATACTCGACGATGTGCGGACTATACAGTGTACCTTCAGGTTCTTTCTAGAGGCATATTACTGACTTGCGCCCAAGACCTAAACGCTCTCGAAGCGAAGGTATGCATATGTTTCGTTTGTCAATAATTAAAGAGGCTAACGTCCGTCTATTAAAGATTTAGCAGTGTCCTGGTACGACGACTAATCCTTCGTCCGCATGCAAACCCAAGAAAACTCGCGTTTCCTTCCGGCTAAACACGCGAGCGTCGCGATGCTGCAGCAAGCAGTGCAACCAAAACTACGGCAGGGAGCGTATGCATAGTTTCTGCGTCGTACCAAATGCATGCGTGCATGCGTCTTCCGCGCATGGTGAGCTTGTCTAAACTTGCTACTCGAAAACCGCACCGCCCAAATGAGTGACTGTGCACTAGCGGTCGAAATCTGTTAGGTCCAGACGGACATTACTCTCTCTTAGAACGGTAGGACACGTGCGCGGAGAATGCGATAGTTTGCGTAAATGGCAGGGTTTAACGGAAGTGACTGTGCAAAAGTTTCGTGTCTCTTTCTGTTATAATGCACATTCCTCTTAGCCATTTGTTTCGGACTCAAAAGTGAAACGTAGTTTGCCTGAGCCAATATGATCGAAATCGTTCAATCCGCCCTCCAAACTTTATGTGACACACTCATGCAGAGCACGACAATTTGATCGGAAAAGCTTAATCGCTCTCTTAAGAGTCGTTGCAAGCAAATGTCCCTTAATGACATCGAAGGGATTGGATGTCGCTATCATGGTCGGGAATAAATAGTCATTGCAAGAGAAAAGATCATCGATAGGAAGACCTGCTTGCTTGCGCAGGAGGAGAGGAGGGAATAAACGGGCGAATAAACGAAGAACGAATACGATACGCAATAAGCCTAGAAAGACACGTCAGTTAGCAGACATCGGCCATCACGAAGGTAGAATAACGACAGCTAACTTAGCCGCACATCGCAGATTTGGAGGCTGTTCAAGAACGGCTCACGAGCCAGAAGCTCCAGTTCCTCGCTGTCGTCGCCGTTCTCGCGCCACAGTGATCCATAAACGTCGATTTGCATAGTCCTCGGTCGAAGATGGTTCACGAGGGAGTCGAGACGCAGAAGTCCATGTCGTCATCGCGTCGTCGGCCGAAACAGATGCTCACCACGATGATGAAGGTGCTTTCTTGGGACTTCCATTAGCGCAAGAAGGGGTTGTCGCGAATCCAGAATTTAAACTCCTTGACGCAAACGTGTTGAAGACGGCGAAAGGTCTCGGCGAAGCCCCCATGCGCCTTTGCAGTTTTCCACGTACCATTTCGACGACGCCAATAGGGCGAAGCGGCAGCACGTTTGAGACCGCATCGATCATGTCGCGCCACGACTGGGAGACCGTTTGAATGAGCTCCAGATTGTCGCGAGAGAAGAAGAAGGACGAGCGTTGAGAAGGACGGAATGCATGGCTCCTGGAAAGAAGCTTACTCATCGGTGTTGCGCCAACAACGACGCATAACAATAGCGGGCCAACGTGAAAGTCAAGTTATAAATTTATTGATCACTTTGAAGTTCAAATTTTTGTCATCATTGCTGTAGCGCAACCGTTTCGAGAATAATGCATGGCGTCTTGAACGCGCGGTACAATGCCAAGGCAAAAATAGCCACTCGTGACGGCCACAGAAAGTGTAGTAGACACCGCATTAAGCGTTAAAAGAGCGCGGCAAGCGCCCGGCGTTACTAACCAATATCGTAAAACGTAATCGTGACAATTCCGTAAACAACAAATGGAGAATAATTAACGACTTAACTTTTCTTTCATTCCTATGCTTGGGTAAACAAAATGAATCGTTCCTTTCCACAACCCTATATGACCCACAGCCGCTAATGCACAGCACAACGAGTTAATCGGAAAAGTTTATTACTCTCTCTTAAGAGTCGTTGCAGGTAAAATCTACACCATTCATGTCGTAAGAATCGGAAGTCACTACCATGTTCGGGAATAAATAGTGATCGCCAAGGAGGAGCTCATCGATAGGAGGAACTGTTTGCTTACGCAGGAGGAGGACGAATAAATATGCGAGTAAATAAACGAACGAATGAAACACAGAAACACACAAATGAATGAAGTGGAACCGGTTCGGAAAGAAGCTGTCTGCTGAGCAATCGGTCAGGGGTTAAATATGTGTGGTTGTGGTAAGGGCCGGGAAGGGGTATGTACACAAGGAGGTCGCACAAGAACATTCTATACAACAGTGCAATAATGGTTTAGGCGTAAAGAAGCCTTAAAGGAGGCTGTCGGAGCCATACATACACACACAAAAACACACTCGAAGTGAACCGTTTAGCGCAGAAGCTGACCAGCGCTGAGCAATCGTGACGTAACACGAAGGACATGAGGGCACGAGGAGCACGAAAGAAGTGTGAACGATTGCTAAATGGAAAGGAGGAGAAGGATGGGAGGAGTAAAGGAGGGAAAAATACCATGCAGTAGTCCGGATACCGGATGTAATGTGATGGAAGCAAAGGAGCATCTGCCATGCTTACAGTGACTAGACTGTCCCAAACTGGGCACATTGTGCGAGTTTACAGTGTCAGTTTTAGCTACCGTTAGATGGAATATGCTCCGGTTTATGTTAACAACAAGGGCTCTCAGAAGCTTCCGAGCATGAGACAGCCGCCGGGCGGTGACCCAGACGGCCAGAGAAGGCTGCTGTTCCCGGAGTTGTAGTTCGAGTCGACCTGCTCCACTGCATCCGATGACGTCCCCGCTCCCGAGCCGGCGGAGACGGCAGGATTCGGCTGCGAGAGCGTGGTCAGCTTCGTCGTTAGCGTCGGTCGCGCGGCACCGGTGCGATAGTGGTAGTGTGGCCGACGGTAGGTGATTCCGAGCAGCTTCGCGGTGGCCGCAGAGGAGCCGGTGGCGGTGAGTGGGTAGACGGTGGTGTTGTTGGACTTCTTGATCATCGGCTGCACGACGTCCATGGAGCTGCAGGTGCACGACGGACGAGGAGCAGCTCGAGCTAAACACGCGTCATTAGGCATTGGAAGCTAATTTATGGAATTTCGTTCAATGCCACCTCATTCTATTTTGGGCTTTCCTGTGTTTTGTCTTTTTTTCAAAACAAAACACACTCGTTACTACCCTTCCTAATGATTTTAGCGTTTACGCTTACAATTCGCAGAACTGCATACCTGTTGCTGAAGTTGACGAAAATCCGGAGTCCATCCTAGTGCTGGTGTCCACAGGATTTACAATGGACATGCTGCTCTCCGTCGACGCATAGGACCAGCTCGTCTGCGGATGTTGGATGGTCACCGTCGGAGCACCTTCGAAGAGAACCGCTGAAGGCAGGCTTTGGTCACTTCCGCCACCGCATGCGGCTCGGCGGAATTCGCAAGTGCTCGGCGTGACGTAGTTCTCGTCGGTCGGTGGCGAGCGGAACCACGAGGCGAGTGCGCTGGTGTACTTCGACAGCTTGCTGGGGATGGTCTCCGGCACGGTGGTAGCTTCGTTGCCGTTACTGGTGGCGCCATCGGTTTCGTCTGCAGCTGGCGTAGGTGGCCGATTTCCATTTCCGTCGGTAGCTGAAATACATGTAAGTTAACGTCTTTCGTTTTGTCCTTCCCGCTGCCATGGTCTTTCTAGCGTTCAGAGCATTTTTAGCTCAGTAACAATCTAGGTAAGATTATTTACCTCCTCGGTCGACTTTCGCTCGGATAGTCGGCTCGGTGATGCTCCTCGATGGCGTCTTCCCTGAGAGGCGTTCACCAGTGAGCTCCTTGGCGTCTTGAAGCCATGGGTGTGCCAGGATCTCGTCCAACTTGAGCCGCTCATTCGGGTCGACCGCAAGGCATCGACGGATGAGGTCTCGGCATTCTAGAAGCATGTGTTTAGAGCAATCCGTAAGATTCCCGAGTTCGTTCCAGTGGGGTTTACTTACGTTCCGGCACCGGCCGTCGCCACTGAATCTGTCCCGAGCAGATTTCGTGGTCCTTGTGGAAGGGAATATCGCCGGAAATCATGTCGTAGAGAAGGATTCCGAGTGACCACACAGTTGCCTTGAGCCCATCGTAGCGCATGTTCTGGATCCATTCCGGTGGGCTGTACACTCGGGTTCCTGTAATAGAAAATTTGCTTAGTGATAGAAAGCTTCGTAGCGGCATAGGCTAGTTTGACGTCGTATTTTCCACGGGCCTACCTTCGAAGTCGGTGTATTCGCCCTCCTTGATGAAGGCTCCTGAGCCGAAGTCGATGAGCTTCAGCTTTCCCGAGCGCAGGTCCACGATCAAGTTCTCGTCCTTGATGTCACGGTGGACGACGTTCGCAGCAGCGCACGCAATTGACGTTTCGACGACCTGCTTGAAGAACGCTCGGCAGATAACCTCGTCCAGTGGTCCGCGGTCTGAAAGGCTGGTTTAGCTGCTGGAGTGGAATCATAGTAGGCTGATCAAGGCCCAGCAAGTCGGAACGCATTCGCACCTGATATGTAGTCGAAGAGGTCGGCGTATGGCGACGGTCGCTCCATGACGATGAGGTAACCGTCGGGACGCTCGTACCAGTCCAACATCCGTATCACGCCTGGACAGTTGCGGCAGCGGTCCAGGAGCGCGATTTCCAACGGGACGTCTCGGCCATCGACCTACAGATTTAGCGATTAGCCAGTGGCGCAAAAGATAAAGGAACGTCCAGGTTCGCGATACTCACCGGTGCCCATTCGGTGACATTGCGCCGCGCGACGTACTTGATCGCAACGGAGCAGTGGTCGAGAAGTCGGAATCCGGAGTAGACGACGCCGAATCCTCCGCGTCCGATCTCCGGACCGTGCTTGTAATTGCGCTTGAAGAAGTACGGGTCATGTGCTGAAAACACGTCGATAATTCCAACGTTGTGAAAGAACAATGCGTCTCTAATTTGAGGCGGGTGGGGGTCTAAGAACCGCAAATTTTGCCAAAATCGGTGCATTTTCTATCGCAATTTTGCGCGTTCCAATGGTGCATCAAACCGAAAACGAAAACTTACGTGATCTGTCCTGCTCTGAATGCTCCGTCGGTGCAGCGAACGTGCCTATGGTCATCTTGCGTAGTTTACTCCTTCGCATGCGGTAACGGTAGTGGTGCGAATATATGTAGCGTTCGATAGTGAGTTATTGCGGTTGTCGGCTCTTGCTCTCTAAACGGTTCGAATGTTGCAACGGTCAAGATATTCGCAACGCAAGAATAAACTTTAGGATAAATGCGCACATCAACACGTAAGACCCGACAACGATACTATAAAAACACTTGAGAGCTGAGCGGAACACGCGCGTGAAAAACGTAACGGTAAAAACAAATAATGGGATGATGTCGGCCGGCAAGGGTACGGGGAAGAGAGAACAAAGTTTTGTCGTCGCCGCCGCCGGCCGCGATCCCATGTGACCTCAGAGACAGGTTTTGCACTGGTGCTGCGGCGGTGCTCCGCGGCGGTACGGGCTGGTGACCCCGCGCAAGAGACGTGGGTGTAGGAGCTCCTCTTGTCGACGCACTGCGGAGAAGCGCGCATTCCAATGCAAAAGAGGAGAAACGTGCGGTGGGGAAGGACGCCGACCGCGGGTCGTCGGAGCAGATGCCTCCTGGCACGCGGCCATGGGTGGACTGACTCACTTTGGCGCTCACTCAGCGCCGCTCACTCGGCGGCCGACGACAGGTGACGCGCGGCGGACACGCCTAGTGCGGAGCGGGAAGGCTTAAGCGAGGAGGCACCGCCCTCCAACGAGTGGTGGGCTCGAGCCCCGACGCATTCTTCTGGCGCTGAGCCAGCACGGGAGTGCCCCGCGTGCACTGCAGTGTAAAAACAGAGTGAGTGAGAGTGATGACAAAGCGGAATCCCCGAGTTTAAGGGGCATCACCTTGGCGGCACAGTCGAAAATGTGGCTAGAATGGCTACACGTCAATTCAGTAAACGACAGTTCAGTAAAACATATTCAGTAAACGACAATTCAGTAAACGACAATTCAGTAAACGACNCTTCCGTCATAGCCGTTTTTTCCCGCCGTAGCGGTGGTGAAACACGAGACTCGAGATCTCGTGGCCCGCCACTGCTGCTGCTGCCACCGCGGGATGTGTGGCAAGCGGCAGCTACTACAACTAGCAGAAGCCGGGACGCCTGACGAGTGGCGCACTGAAAACGCGCCATGAGCGAGCGCGATGTAAAACGAGGCGGACGGGCAAATTGCGACGACGAGACGAAGAACGGCTGGCCGGCCGGCGCACTTGCGTTTTTGGTGGCGTCGCCGCACAAAGCATCAAAAAGCGGACAAAAAAGCCGAGCAAACAAGTGGCGTGGCGATGCAAAATACAGCGAGCTGTACGCGCCGCGTCGGACGCATCCCGAGAAGCAAATACGCCGCCCGTCTGCCGTCCCGAAGAAATGCGACATTTTTGCGGCAGTAAGCGGACGGATTTTGGGATTTGCACATCCCGACGTTGTTGACCCGCTTGTTTACCGCCTGTGAGCCGTCGGGAAAAGGGCAACTGGGCGCGTGAACGGCGGGTTGAGATCCCGGGAAAGACAACATCGAAAAAGCCGGCCCAAAATTAGCTGCTGCCAGCGTCGATCTCTGGGAAACGGAGTGATTCACGCTAAATGCTCACTTGTATTGCAGCGCTAAACGCTAAAATGATAACATTAAACTAGTTCTGAAAGTCCACAAGGAGGCGAGCAACTAAAAGATACACTTGCGTAAAACTCAAGAAGGATTCGAGAAATGAGATTTGTAGCCCATGGACTTATGCCTAATGCTAAGGATTTGGCGTTAGCCGGCTAATGTGCCCTAACGAGGCAACTACTTCCGCCACGAGCAATGATAGTTCTAGCCGATGGACTTAGCTAATGTACTTTAGCACTTCCGTCCGTGGTCGGTTTATAGCAATCCACCATTGGAAACGAGTGGGCAACGCACCAAAATCCCGGCTATCTCGTCGGCGACTTCCCGCCAATCGCGCGAATAAATGGGATGCGTCTGGCGGATGCGCCCATTTTCGCTGCCATTCACGTGCCCAATTAGCCACCGTTTTGTTTCGCTATGACGCACACCCTAATTGGACTGACGCCCCGCGACCGGTGCGGGTAATGGTCGCGAAAACGATTTGGACGTGCTGCGCGGGCTGCCGCGCGTCATGTGAGGTGCAGCGGAGGAATTTTCATGGTTGTCAAAAATGCGGTGATTTTCCGCACACTTTCGAATTTTATTAGAAGTGGCTGGAACAAACGGACGAAGTGTTATGGAATTCCGCAGCAAATGGAAAATAGTTAGGACAAAAAAAAAGGTAGAGATCGGGACCCATAACGTACTACGNATTTTTTCCGGCCGTAGCGCTGGTGAAACACGAGACTCGAGATCTCGTGGCTCGCCACTGCTGCTGCTGCCACCGCGGGATGTGTGGCAAGCGGCAGCTACTACAACTAGCAGAAGCCGGGACGCCTGGCGAGTGGCGCACTGAAAACGCACCATGAGCGAGCGCGATGTAAAACGAGGCGGACGGGCAAATTGCGACGACGAGACGACGAACGGCTGGCCGGCCGGCGCACTTGCGTTTTTGGTTTTTGGTGGCGTCGCCGCACAAAGCATCAAAAAGCGGACAAAAAAGCCGAGCAAACAAGTGGCGTGGCGATGCAAAATACAGCGAGTTGTACGCGCCGCGTCGGATGCATCCCGAGAAGCAAATACGCCGCCCGTCTGCCGTCCCGAAGAAATGCGACATTTTCGCGGCAGTAAGCGGACGGATTTTGGGATTTGCACATCCCGACGTTGTTGACCCGCTTGTTTACAGCCTGTGAGCCGTCGGGGGAAAGGGCAACTGGGCGCGTGAACGGCGGGTTGAGATCCCGGGAAAGACAACATCGAAAAAGCCGGCCCAAAATTAGCTGCGGCCAGCGTCGATCTCTGGGAAATGGAGTGATTCACGCTAATTGCAGCGCGTACAGCAGCGCTAAACGCTAAAACGATAACACTAAATGAATACCAAAAGTCCACAAAAAGGCAAGCAACTAAAACACATACGTACTTGCGTAAAACGCAAGAAGGATTCGAGAAGAGATTTTTAGCCGATGGAACTTATGCCTAATGCTAAGGATTTGGCTTTAGCCGATGGCTAATGTGCCCTAACGAGGCAACTACTTCCGCCACAAGCAAGCAGAGTTCTAGCCGATGGACTTAGCTAATGTACTTTAGCACTTCCGTCAGTGGTCGATTTATAGTAATCCACCACTGGAAACGAGTGGGCAACGCACCAAAATCCCGGCTATCTCGTCGGCGACTTCCCGCGCCAATCGCGCGAACAAATGGGATGCGTCTGGCGGATGCGCCCATTTTCGGCCGCCATTCACGTGCCCAATTAGCCACCGTTTTGTTTCGCAATGACGCACACCCTAATTGGACTGACGCCCCGCGACCGGTGCGGGTAATGGGCGCGAAAACGATTTGGAGCGGTGCTAGTGCTGCTCGCGCTGCTGCGCGTCATGTGAGGTGCGGTGGAGGAATTTTCATGGTTGTCGCAAATGCGGTGATTTTCCGCACACTTTCCAATGTCATTAAATGTGGCGGAAACAAAAGGACGAAGCGTTATGGAATTCCAAACCGAGTGACAAAAATAATTTAGGGAAAATCAAGTAGAAGGCAGTCAATCAGCACATAAATATTTTAAAATACGCGAAATACTTGCGCACGCTGCGCTAGCTATACGATGACGAAGTCTTCTGGTTAAAGTCACGTATGACTTGCGTCAACTCGTAGCTACCTCGCACGCGCCCGTCACTCGTTTCCTAGCACTTTACCCCGGCCTGCTCATTACTACCTACAACTTGTCGACGACAAGGCGCTCCCTCGAGAGCGCCTTGTCAGCCGGCGGAAGGGCAAATGACGCGAGCACGAAAAGAACGACTGCGGCTGGCGCGAGAAAAGCGCTGAAAGAAGAGCGCCCTTTGAAGACGAGCGACGCAAAGGAGGCACGAGACCTCTTCAAGCGGGGCTCGTGCCAAATGTGCCCACGTAGTGGCGGGAAAAACCGCAAAGCAGTCATTTATGTTGTCGTAAGAAGGGTGCGTGCGGTCGGCGCACGCGAACGAAGCGCGATGACGAATGCGGCGGAAAACGGCTGGCTGGAGTGACGAATCGCGAGTGTTTCGCAATGTTGCGCACATCACTGCGGGGGTCACGTGCACTACCACGCCGATGATGCCATGAACGAATGAGGTGGTGAAACACTCGGCTTCGAATGGGAATTACCGCACAAGAACAAACGTGGAAACAGACAGAAGCGCAGAGAAGCGACTGCATACATCCACAACTTCCCAGAACAACGCGATAAAAACGGCATACTGGGAAGCTAAAAGTGTGGGCGAATGCCATTGTTTGACCCAGAACCTTCACCCTCGCACTCGCGTAAACAAACTTTCCAGGATCGGTGTCAAGTTGCAAGTAGTTTTTCCCGGTGCGAGATCCAACTGGGCCAAACAACAGCTGATCCAGAAAGCGGTGTTTGCACAATGGCACGTGCCATACTGCCTAGATGCCTAGTTTGGCAGTGCAGAAGCGAGTCAAAGGCAGCCAACGGCCTGAACTTAAGATGACAGTGTGTGAGAACAGACATTAAAAATACATAAAAACCGATGGCTAGAACAACTTGCCGAGAATCGCTGCATGATACCGCCAAGTACGGCAAGTATTAATTCGCGGTACTTTCATTAAGCGAGTATTGCCTGTTAAGATAACGTCATTAAAACACACCTGGACGTGTGGCAAGCACGAAATAGCACAAGGTGGCAGTGCCACACGCCGACATAGTGCAGTCACGCGCCAATCCGTAGCGGAACTTCTTTTTAGCTCTGCATTGAGCGTGTGGCTTTCCGGGAAAGGAACTTATTCATCGAAAGCGCGCGCTAGCCACGCTGTGGCACACTCCGGTTCATGTGACCCCCGTGCCGCCAGCGGGCACGCCACGTTTCATGTGAGTGCCACGCGGACGCTAGGGCACTAGTGAGCAAAAGGCACTAGCAAGCGCATTCGCCTTCGCTAGCGAGCAGAAGTGCCGGTGGCATCGAAATTTTTGGCATTGTTTCAAGTGCTGCCCTGGAGTATGTGCCGCGAGGAAGGTTTCCTGCCGAAGGTAGGCAGCGCGGGAAATCCGCTGGCACCGCCGCGAGGGAAAGTCATCACCTCCAATTGTCCGGGAAGCGCGTGAAGCCCACACAGACGCGCTAATGGGCGCTGGTGAAACGCGAATGTCACTCACATGTTTTCAGTCCGGGTGCTAATTGGCAACAAAATTGAGCTTCAAAATGTGACTAACTGACAAGGTGTGAAAGCTGGGCACAAGGGAACGTCATTTGAATGGGCTAACACAAAAAGAGACATGCAAAAACTACGGGAAGAAGGTGGTCGGGAAGTGAAGCGGAACAATGAAATGTACTTCCATATGTCACCCAAGCCAATAGCAGCTTGATGGCTTTTTCCAAAAGTGACAAACTACAACAAATGTGCATGAGCAAGGAGCATTCTTTAGGAGCCAGGAGAACTGATGTCTGAACCTTGTGTTGTCCACTCCTGGAAATGGGCGAGCCAGGTAGTAAAGTCCGTCTCGTCCGCGAAGATGCAATCGGTCGATTTCTCCACCTGCCAAGGCGGCCTTGACGTGGCGGAGAAAAATATGCATGTGCAGCAAAATAAACAAGCAAGCACGTCGGTTGCATGTGATCCGTTGACAAACAAGCCCACCTTTTCGCAGCAAATCCGGCGCTTAGTCAGGTAAGAGTAAGATGTTTATAGGGATAATAATTTGCAAGCGCTAATCCCATCGGGGATCAAAACAAGTGAGCGCCAGACGAAGCCAAAATTTGCATTGGACTAGGGAAACTTCTCTGAGGCCAGAAAACAGCGTTCTGTCCAAGGGCTCAAGTGTTTCATTGCGATCAAAATACACGATAAACATGTCAAGATCTTCAAACAGGATATGATAGAAGTTGACAACAGACGTTCCCGAAAGACATCCGGAGATCGGCCAGACAGCGTTGACGCTAATAAGCTGAAATTTTCGGAGGAGGCCCGAAATGCTGTCGGCGCGAATTGTTTACGCCGCTCATGCGTCTAGCGGTGAAAAAGTGTAAGAGACGAAAGCTCATTTTTTGCTATCTCTCCGAGCCGCCAGACCAATGAACAACCGCGAATGCGAACCAAAAGGGAACAAAAGGCGCCGCTCTCGACGACCACAGCTCTCGAAGTGTACCACCGCACACCCAACAAGGAAGTGGGAAGCGGCGGCGGCGGTCGAAAATCAAATGACCACCGGTCCGCCGGCGGCGATTTGGCGACCGCGTTGGTCACTGATTTCGTGCGCTGGTGCTACGTGACGAATAATTAGAGTCACAAAGATCATGCATGCTGATAGCGACGAGGAGCAGTATGCGAGGAGTGACCACTCAAAGGACGCTTGCTCGGGAAAATACCCGCTGGCTACAGGAATGAGTGATGGTCAACTGAAGGCGCCCTTCCGAATATGACCTCGGGGTTTCGTGGTCTTCGAGGTCAATCAAGATAGAGTGGCACACAGCAAACAAATTACTGCCTGAGGTCCTCAGTGCGACGAGAGCATGGACGCAATCAGATGAAGACTGACAGAACGGGGCTCTCCGACCTCCGAGCCAAATACAAAGCACACAAAAATGTTGTTTTCGCCAGCCAGCGCTGGGTCTGGCGTCGGCGCATAATCGGATCAGTGGCTCGGAAGTCACCAAAAGTGTGCCTGAGAAGCGACTAGAAAATGGCTCGAAACTAAAAGGACAACGATTTATGTACTGTTTTAATCGGTGACGGGAGGCCAGGTAGTCGAGGTTTCAGACAGAAGTGACGCGGGCGATTTGTGAAAGTTCAGCCTGTACAACTAACAATGGGCAGCCGGTGGCCTTGATTGACAGCTCCAGTGGCTCACACTCTAGGTGGCTTACCCTGATCTGGCACATACGCGATGGAGTCTATGTGGATGCTCCCACTCGCGGGCACAACCCACAGTGCGATTAGCAGAGCTGAGCCCACTCGATCGCAGTACGCAGATCACCGAACGCCCGCGGACAGACTATTGTATTTTTGTTCTGACGGCCTTGTTTTTGATTCTATGCAAATTTTCGGTGATGTCCATTTCGTGTCGACGACTCCGCACAAGCCCACACCGAATGCACTTTACGTGAAAATTGTTTTTGTCAGGATGTGTCTAGCATGAAAATGTACTGGCACTTGGAGAGGATGCATTTAATGAAAACATGAAACCAGATAACTGCCGCTCTTGCACATAATTGCCATGCTGACGCACGCTTACTGCAAAAAAGCGGTTGCTTGTAGGTATCTCAGTGTTCTGCCATTCTTCCTGGTATTGCGCCACACACGCTGACGCATAATCCCTAGCATCAGTACTCACTGCCGACGCTCGGCTAGAGTCTTCATCAATGCACTTTGCCCTGTCGTCGAAAACACAGCCGCTTCCGCTCGACACTTGCGGAGCCGAAGCGGATATTCGCTGTGGACGGAAGCGAATGCGCGCGTGCGCGAAAATCCCGTCAGATCTTCCGGATAAACGGCGAGATCATGAACACTTTTCCGCAAGGATTAGCGCACTCATCGCCTGCGCTGTACCGGGAATGGCCCCTCCGAGGTCCCACTGGGTTAATCATCCGCCGCGCTGCACGCTGGCGAGTTTTGCCGACTCATTCCCAGAAAGAGAGGGGATAAAACCATCTGTGCCACTGCCGCTTAGCCGGGGTATAATTACCGGCAAATTCCCCGTGTCTCATCGGATTCGCAGTCGCACTTAGCGCGGACATGTGACCGACGCACACAAACATCAGCTGAGTCACATCGGTGTGGTAGCATGAAAGCCTATGGCAATAGTCCAGCTGATCCCGGAAGCATGAGTAACCAGTCCAGTATGAGGAGGGAATATCGCAAGTACGGCCAAGTAAGAAAGAGATTCCACCAAACTCAGGTCTCCATCCAGCAAACGTGTCGGAGGCAAAAAAAGACACGAAATACATTCGTTGAAACGCGGTTTACGTGCTTATAAGGCGGTCAAGGACAAGGAGCTTCAAGTTAATATTATTAGGTGGCGCAAAAAAAACATAGTTTTTGCGATATTCTTGTAGAATATACTATAAAATTGCAGAAATTTGCCGAGGCTAATGTCTCAAATAATGCTGTCTTAGTACTTTGTGCAATAATGCTGTGCAAACCGAGGCGGAGGCTTTGTAGGCAGTTTCCGCACGCCGCTATTAGATGTGAACATGCAAAAAGGCAAAATATGTACCTACTCTGCCCGCGGAAGTTTTACGCCCATTGCCAACGTTTCGGGTACTACATCGCCGCCAACACCCAGACATGTTTGCACAAACACTTCTTGTTGCTGCGTGGTTTTCGGGAATTAGTTCACCACCACTTGCGCATGTTATTTTTCCGCCGCAATTTTGCCAGCGGCGGCAATGATGCTTGGCCGGACGAGCGTCATGCCGTCGCCGCCGCCGCCGGGCTCAGCTGCGCCGACCCGACGGTTCTAAGCGCAAACAAACACACGTGCCAAGAACGGCGCATGTTTCTTGGAACGCTTGAGCCGCGCAAAAACATCCGCCGAGTGACGGGAAAACAACACTTCCACGGAGCGGCAAAGTAAGCTAATAATGGAGAATTTGCACGCGTCTCAAGGGTGCGCTTGTTGACGGCTTTTGAGCAGGGATTACTGCTGGCGTTATTGCAAATGTCATAATGAAAGAGAAAGTTATTGCAAATACGTTCAGGGCGAGGACTAGAAAAGTTGCTCTGTAGCAGCTATAAACCCGAACTGACGCCATTAGGGACTGAAACTACAAATGCGCTCTTGGCAACGGAGAGATGACATTCTTCCAAACCGCATTTCTCCCAGACATGCGAACGCGGTTCTCTTTGCGGCGAAGAAACGAAATTAAGTGGCTTTCCCGTCGGTTTCCAAGCAAAATGGAAACTTCCCGGACCGCCCCGCTCACTCCTCCGGTTCACGGCCCGTGCCGCGAGCAAAGAGCTCGCTCATACGCGTTGTTGCGGAGCCGAACGCCTGAAAGCTTCCGTCCCCATGAAAAGCGCCTGCTCCGTGTGCCACGCCTACGTCATTGCAGGAGTGGCGCGGTGTCAGGCCGTGGCAGGCTGCCAATTCGATCAAGAGGCGCGCCGCGGGCATCGTAAAACGAATTTGTCGTCGGACTTCGCTGCTTCAGTCTGCGGAGCGCAGCGTATTGGATTGCACTTCATGACGTTCGACCAAGCAGAGGTTGGAGCCAAAGAACAAATGCTTGCTCTAAGAAACATCTTGCAAAAAATGGGTCAGTTTAGTTAAGCTTGACAGTTCGAAAAATACATGGAAAATACAGTAGCGCATCTAATTGAAGAACGCAAAATACACGGAAAAGACGGCACCGCATCTAGTGTATGAAAGTGAAATACATAAGCAAGACCGTAGCCCATAGTGGCTGCAAAATGCATGTGAAAGACGGTTGATAGTCAACGCAAGGATAGCAAGGCACACTGCAAATACCTGCACCAAAAGACTGGGCTGTCCACGCAACAGTTGACAGCAATGGATGGGTGCAGCTCGCACCGAAATTTAAATATGCTCCGTCCCACTTCCGAGCAATAACAACCGCACAGACCCAACTGTTTACACGAATGGCGATGGAATGTGGTGAAAGTTTTGCGCTTCCTGCAAAGAACCACGCGAACGGAACCGCAGGCAGCTGGAAGCCGTCGGCGACAGACGTAACACAACAATACGCGGAACCTGCGCGACTCGGGACGCGCGTACGCCACACGACGAGCAAGCATGAAACTTCCAGAACGGGTGCGCCCCGCAGCGCCGCGTCGCAACCTGTCGTCGCCGCCATTGAGCGTCGATCACCGCAAGTGATTAAAAATCGTCATTTCCCCCACTTCACGCTGACTTCGTCCACACGCATAGCGCCGCTGGGGGTTGTTTATGATTGGCGTACGCGCGAGGAAGCGTCTTCACGTGAACTCGTCGAAGAGGTGAGGAAAGTATCAGACGACCCCACAGCGGTAGCGGGCTACCGAAATGCGGAAATGTTTGTTTTCGGTAAGGACAGTCGAAAGACCGATTTGCAAGCACGTAGTGGACGCGACAACAGAGTACTGGCACTGCTAGTGGTGCAGTGTAAAACGGAAGCGTTCTCGCCGGTACTTTACAGTCAGCAAAGTGCGCAGAAGCGTGTTTATCACTGCGCAGAGTTTCGCATACGCAACGCGCTTGCAAAAGTTATGTGCCTTCGCTGTAAACAATTGCGCTAGGCTGCACAGTTTTCAACTCATACCATATGCGTTGATTAGCATAACTCTCATGTTGACAGTGTTATGGCGCAGGTAGAGCACGTGAAGTGACCGTTGGCCCATTAAACTTGTCCTGTTTTTGTTGAAAACACAGTCAATGAATGACGCCAATGCGCAGGTCATGCGCAGATTAGGATTGGGTGTTTGCCAGGAGGGGTAATGGTCAAAACACGCATTGAATTTGCTTAAGACCATTGCGCACACGCAAAATAACATAACATTCGCAACGCGATAACAAGCGGGTCGAAAGGAGTGAATTGCCCGGTAACGAATCCCGGCTAACATTGAGACGAGAAAAACCTCGAGCCACCGCTGGACGCCAGGTTGAGCCACTTAGTGACAAACACAAACACGCCGGCGGCGTGATCAAGTCGGGCGGGCACCCGGAAGTTTGATGGATTCCCATCAACAGGACGGAGGGACTGATAAAGAATTGCGGATCGAGTCCGAGTGCGGACAACTGTTCCTAACAGTAGCGCCGAGTGGCAGGACGCGAAAGTGACTCCTCTTTTTCGTTGAAAAGTAACTAAAAGTACAGCACCTTCTTCCGAACGGCCGCTAATTACGAAAGTCATTAGCGCGTGTGTTTTCGCAAAGATCGTTGGGAAAGCACCGCTCACTATCTATAGCGTCCACTGCGAATACCTTAGTCAACGAAATTCTGTTGAAGCGCCGCAAGCCCTTGCTGCATGCGCGCATGCAGCGCCACAAATGCTCGACACTCATCATGCAGAAGCGCCGGAAATCATCAGCGTTTACCTGTACGCATGTGTCGCAATTACACCTGCACCTGTAGCGCCGCAAGTGCTGAAGGTGACGGCAGAAGCGCGGCAATGCCTTAACCGATACCTTCCTACAGGGCAGGAAGCGCTAGGTACAATGACGTGCAGCTCGGAAATGTTTCAGGGCAACCGCCTGCAGCGCTGCGCTCCGCCGTCGTACGGTCGCTGAACTTCGGACCTTTCACCGATGCGTTTACCCTGCGCGCCACTAAGCCACACGGCTTGCGCAGGCTTCCGGTGTGCGTATTGTTATTGTGCTCTCGTTCTTCGCATCTCAAACGCGACAACAGCGACTGACGCCTGGTGACAAAATGCGTCAGAATGGCTGCTGTCGCGCCATAATCCGACGACGTCGCACGCAAATTCGACCTGCGCCGATCACCGATCTCAGTTGCGCCGCGAATGATTTCTGAATAGTGTGGCTTGCGCATACGGGAGACGCCGCATCGCTTGAGCATGCGCGCTAAACCCTTTCAGTGAGCGGCAGGGGATCAGTGAGCCGCGAGGAGTGAGAGTTCGGCGAATGCAAATCGGAAGTGACCAACACTTGAAAGAGCGAGCTCTTCAGTAGTGGGACTATTGTCCACTTCAGGTGGGATTAAGTCCGCAGGATGAGAATGTGCATGCGCATAATTCGAGGCCACAAACCTGTCGGATGGGTACGGGAAATCAAAAGCACAAAAAAACCGGGGACATTCTAAGTGTAGACTGGACAAGTTGACAATTAATGCTCAGTTTGCGGAATACAAACTGCAGCACAAGTGGACATTGCTACCAATAGTTGAAAAAAAAACCGTCGAACTTGCCTAAGCATGAATCACCAGTGGACATGGACAAATGAACGGCCGTTAAATGATTGCGAGGTTACTGTATGCCGGAAGTCCGATCCCGTTCTCAACGAAATCGGAAAACGTCACGCGTACGTACCGTAAAAAATCGTCAAAGACCTCGCCGCTTCCGGACAGTCGGAACAACGTTAAACCGCTTCGGACGCAGTTCTCGGCTTTAGTCACGCGGCCGGATATGAAGACGAACGAGATGCGGCTGCGGGTCGCCTTTCTGAAAGCCGACACCGGAAGACGTCCAAGCGCGGCACGGGAACGAATGGACACCAATGGCGGGTTTGAGGATGCGCGAAATTTTTAGTCGGTTAAGGACTACTGGTGGACAAATGGGAAAAATGATCAACGTGTACACTGGGTGGACACAAAATGTGGGACCATTAGTACGCGACTGAACTGGACAGCCGAATTAATGGACAGCACAGTGGGGCAGGGGGGATGCCCCCCCCTAAATTTCGGAGGGTACGAAAAGTAGGAAAGGTGGGACCCTTACGTACGTTACGACCCTTCGGCCGCCGCGAAAAAATGGTAAGGAGGTACCACGGGGCATTTTTCGGCGGACAGGATCTTGGCCCACCCTAGACCCTTGCCCACCCCTCCCCCCAGAATCGGATCCTCGGTACGCCACTGGAGAGCTTGTCGGGTTCGTATGGCTTTCAGCGAGCATGGATCAAGTTCCACATTTTTGTACACTGTGCAATCGTTTGTTGAAGACGGACAGAAGTGCCACTGGACAAACGAACAGACAGACGTGGACTACTGTCAGCTGGACAACTTGATTGCACACGATGCTTACTAGTGGCCGAGGGGATTGCGGTGTTAAACTCCTATCAGCCAAAAGGGAGTGGACAAATTTAACACATTCGTAGGCTGTATTCTGCGCAATTGCGCGCTTAGTCTTTGCACAATTTCCCTGCAAAGAGTGCATCACTGCACCTCTGCTCACGTGACTTTTCGAAACTGCTCGAAAAAAACCGTTTCCACAGCAAGTGATCCAGGTGATCTCTTGTTCGACAAGCCGCGTGAACGACAGATTGTCTTGTGTTTTCGCAGCTGCGCTAGCGGAAAGCTTCGCGCAGACAAGGGGCGATCGCATGTCGTCCGCGGCGGCCGCTGATGAGCCGCCGATGAGCACGAGGAGGAGTAAAACAGGAGAACAAAGCTTGTAAGTGCGCACAGAAGACACGTCCGAGCCCGGGCCAGACGACAAAGACACTTATGCCTGGCAGCCGGGAAGAACCGTCCATTGCACACCGGAGCAGTTCAATAGGTGGTGGCGGTCGGGAAGGAGGAGAAGCTAGCGCCACCGCCGCCGCCGCCGCTGCTTGTAAGGCCCAGACAGTCGCACGCGTTGAAAAGGGGCAAAAGAAAAGACAAGCGAAGAAAAAGGCGAGAAATCGACACCGCCATCGACTCCCATCTCCGGATGGGCTGGGCGACGGGGTGAACGCGTCGTCCCGACGAATGAATCAATGCTCGGGAAGAAAAAGCGTCGACTTACCGAGAGCGACAACCGTCTGGACGCAGTCGATGGCGGCGGTGGCCAGCTATGAGGAGCAGGAGGAGCGGCGGCGGCGGCGATCATGGGGCCAAGTCGCGGCCACGTAGATCGGTCGAGACCGTTTCGGATCATACGGAAAGCGAAGAAAAAGAAAGGCGTTGCCAGTCGGCCGACGGTCCGGTGGGTACGAGCTCTTTTTCACTCGGGACACGTCGTCGTCGATACGCGGCTTCCATGATCCTCCGTCCTTACAAGGAGGGAGGACGAGGAAAACTATTTTTGGAAATGCAGGAGAAGATCTATAAATGGGCCGTAAAAAGCGGAAGAAGGGAGAGGAACAGAAAAAAACCCGCTGCCATAAATGCGTTCAGAACTGTAAGTTACAAAATACAGAATAAAAATGTATTTTAATTAAAACTGACAAATATAATTCGGCGATATTATGCCACAAAAATTCTGGCTTTAATTAGTAAAAATAATCGCATGTAAAAGTACACTTGGCGGAATATATTATTCCCAAAATTACGGATGATTTTAGGTATTTAGAAAACCATTTTCAAAGAACATTAGTGTTTTATCGAAGGCGTCGGTGTCGCTGCCTAGCACATGATATACTTAATCTGGATAAGCAGTCGCTAAGGCGTCGAAAGTCACGCGCCACTCGAGCTATTGTCACATAGCACACTCCGGACACGTGAACCGAGGAGCAGTTTCCCGCAAAAGTGTGTTCTTTGCTAACGAGCGGAGCCGAGAATAGCCGCCGCCAGGCAAAGTAACGCAACAGGAGGACTAATTATTGGCCTGCGGAAGCTCAGGGAAGGACGCTGTGCTAGCTGACGGCGCACACCAGGTTCTGGCAAATTACTGGGTGGGGTACTTTGGAAAAGAACACCCTAAGAGCAAAGAATAAAACGGTGTTGGGTGACTTGGGGCATACATCGTCCCGAGGAGCAGGAGCCCAATACGAAAAGGATGACCTTACGAGGAGCTTGTGTTAATCAAAAAGTGCGGTATCTTTCTCCAAATTAAAAAAAACTAGAAAAGAAACTTAAAATTTTGAAACTTTCCCCAAGCAAGCGCTGTGCTAAAATTAGTTTTTAACGACTCGATAAACTCAGGATTTTATGAAGTCCAAAAGCTCCCGCATAAGAGCCGCGTATTCGCACGACAGAATTCGCGGAATTCAGAAAATGCCTTTCCTACGTGGCGCGCGTCATTAGCGTCGAATGACGCAAGCACTTTCACGTGTACACCTGGAAATTACAGCTGCTCCTTGTTGAGCAAACACAAGCAATACGCAGCATGACGTGAGCTCGCGAGGGCGCGCTGCAAGCATGCCCACTTGCAGCGCTGCACAAGCCGCGTGCTACCGCATATCATCTGACATGGTTTAATACATGCGGAAAGTCGGTCGACGCGGGAATCGATTCAGAGCGGGAAGAGCTGCGTGCGGGCTGACTGCCGACGCTTTATGGACACAAGCAAAAGTGTTCAAATCAAAAGCGTCTTCCTTCGATGCGTATGAATGGCCAACTTTCGCAGCGCTGAACAAAGGCCATCACTATCACCTGATACGTGCAAGCGCATATTTTGTGGGGCCGCAAAGCAAAATTTTGGCAGCGAAGCGCCGCAAAGAGAACCGACGCGCATAAGGGAATCGAATGCTATGCGGCAACTCACACACTGTCGTCATCGGTGCTGATCTGCAAATCGTTTGCAAATAACCTTGCAACTTGCAACATGCGAATGCGACAAAGATCTCGGCGGAACTTCCGCAACACAGCAGATCGCTATCATCGCATGTGCGTGTATGCGTCTTTCGGTGCAAAGCACTCACCGCCTGAACAGTGACCTGCGCGTCACTTTCGTCTGTTGCCCGCTCGACGGACGCTTAGTGGACTTGCGATGGACCGCGACTCACGGACATCACGCTAGGTGGACAGTGGACAGATGACTCCGCTGGTGCAAGCGGCATCCACTTTGTGCACTAAGATGCGCAAGCCTTATCGCTAATCTCGAAAGTGAACGATCTGCGTCCGATGCAAGGAATGCGTCCGCCACTAAAACGGTCGTCGCAGAAATGCGCCACAGCGGTTGATACGACTGCGGTGGGCTTACAGAACTGCAAGTCCACTGCACTATGTCCAAGTCCACACTGTTAGGTATAATTAAAATTCGCGGAAAAAGGGGACGTCGATCGATTGCTGCCGATTTAACAGCAACATGGCACTCCTCACTGGAAGCGCCTGACATTCGCTGAGGAGCAGCAGAGATCGCACGTTTTTCAGAAAGCGCTTCCGCTTATCTAAAATGTGGCTCCGCTTCATGTAATTACATGTAATCGGCGTCTGTGAAATTGCTGGCAGCGCGCATCACGCGCCTATCATGCGCATGCCGAGTGAGGCGCACCTTCAGGGCTACACTGAGGAAATTACAATGATGACTGTTTAGTGCTTTCATGCACTTGAGTGGCGAGACTAATCGGTTCCGGAAGCGCATGAATTAGCACATGAATGTCATTGTCCTACGCGACCCTAAAGATAAAAATTGTCGTAATCCGTTAATTTTTAACGCGTAATTTTGATTATTTTGCCGGGAATTTTCCGCTTAAATCCCTGAATGCGACCTTTGCTTATGTACACTTGCACTTTTCGACAGAACTATGAACCCAGTTCCGGCAAACCACTGGACAAAGAAATACAAATTTGCCGCACAAAAAGGGACGTACACAAGCGGATCAAAAGAGCGCTGATCATCGTCAAACGGACAAAAAAAAAACGGAGGAATGTCCGACCGGGAATGAACACAATGGTGGCGGCGGAAGGAGAGAACTCTTCCAAATTTCGGGAAGACGGAAACGCAGGTGTTCACTTTGTCCTTCTCCGATCGCTTGCGTGCTCGGAGAATTGATGCAAGCTGCGTCGCAATTCGAATGCTGAAAGTGCAAATCTTTCTGCAGCCGGTCGCCAGTTGCTCTGCAAGGTGGGTGGCCTCTGTGGGCAGGGGAAAGACCTCAACCCAACAAACGGAGTTCACGGAAGTCGTGACAGCATGGAATGCAAGCAGTCTAGCAAAGTCCTGACAGCTTGACACGGAATGACTCAAACGTCGAAAAGGAAAGTTCGTAAAGTTCAGAAAAAAACAGGAGAAAAGTAGGGATGTACGCGGAGCCACGTTGCAGCGTTCGAAACTACCGCGGATTCGCTGATGAAATAAGAAGGTGAAAGACATTAGAAAAAACAGCGGCAAGACTCACATGATCGAAGGATGAACTAGGTATCTTCGGACGCGTATCGTGAGCTACCTAAGTGCTTTTGGGTCAATTAGGGTCTAAATCTTCGCTTTGCGTCCGAACACTAAATACTTTGCACTCAGTGGACCGAGGTCAGAGTACACGCAACGACCACGACTATTTCCGTAAAGTGCATTCTTTGCCCTCGTCGAACAGGAACTTTCCAGCAGATAAATTCAAGAAAAAAACGGCTGCATTTGTTTGCATTTGCCCGTTTTCCCATCTCTAAACAACGCACAAAAGGACATAGCTGCGGACCGTCGACGAATCAGCCTTTTTCTGCGACATTGCCCCGCAAGGGCGACGATTTTCGCCCATCGCCGGCGGAGAATACCGGGAAAAGTGCAATATCTTAAACATCTATTTGAGGCGAATAAAAACGGTCGCGGCCAGAGGACGTGATCGGGAAAGGTTGCAGCAGCGCGTTGGAAGAACGCTGTCAGCGCCGCGAGGTGACTCTTAGCCTCAGGGAAAGGGCATGTGGTGGAAATGATCCCGCTGTCCTCAAAGTGCGGTGGAGGAAGGGGCTCTGTTCCGTGATACAAGAGCACGAGGCCCAGAACTAGGGACTTAGCGAAGGAAGATGTATTCGAAGAAACATGATTTTGGCCAGTGCTGGCAACATTGTTTTCGATGAACCGGGTTTTGGTCCACCTGAACTGAACCGAAGGTCTGGTTCAGTTTTTAGTTCATCTGAAGGCATTAAACTGAATTGACGGTCCAGTCCCGTTAACCGAAACAAGTGTACTGAACTGAAGGTTCAGTCCCGTTCGTTTCAGGTAAGTTCGGTTCACCCGAGTTCAGTGGACTGGCCGGTTCGCCGTAGTTATGGCTGGGATCGCAAGGTTTTTGTCATGAGTCTTCGAATTCTCTAGTTCCAGTTCTTTAGTCTTTCAGGTCAAAATGCTGAACGTGGTCGTATAGCGTTGAATTTCGCAGCGCTTAGGCTTATCCAAATCCACTAAGTGGCTCGTTAAGGTTAGTTCACTACTTTGCAGTGCCTTTGTGCAGGTACTCATAGAGCTTCGTCCGAAGGATTCGGCTTGTGCTACGCACTACTTCTCGCCTTCTTCGGCAACCCGCTGGAATCGGAATCCTGTTAGTGTTGCATGCCAGACAGCGGGGAGATTAGAATTTGCGCAAGAAACCCTTAATAGGATGCGAAACGACCGCTAATGGTACGACCAGGAGTCCAAGCGGAGCGAAGAAGACAGGATTAAATGGGAGAGGCTGAAAAATAAGACTAGCTGTTAATATGGGAGGCCATGTGCACTAAAAGGGACTAAAATAAGCGAAAAACGGCTATTATTTCCTAAGCAATTTTTATCCTAAAAAGCCTTATAGACACTGTAATTTTCGGAAAATGCAAAAAAAAACAAATGAAGAAAAAGTCTATCATAGTTTAGAAATTTTCTAATGGTGTTTTAGCCAATTAATTCGTAATTCCGTACGTAAAATTCGGTTCAATATTATGGCGAAAGGTGCAAAAATATGCCGGGATGTTCCATGACGACCTGCCCTAATTTAACGAGCGTTTGTACCATTATGGGAACTTGGCCCTACAGGGCTCAAAGCAGAATTTGGAACATAACTTTTTTTACCTTTGTTCCCATCATTTCCGTCATCATTTGTCCTCGCCGGTGCCCGGTAGTACCTGGCCATTTGTCAAGCCGCGCGCAGTTTTTCCGCGAAACTTCTTATGTGTTCTTCGCGTTGCGCACATTACGTCCGGCGCGAACACTTTTGACCTTTTACCAGCTCCGTTTTTATGGCCATTGTTCCAAATGGCGCGCGACCGCCGCGAGTGAGTCTAGTTCGCGCACTGGCCACCTGCCACGCGGGTGGTGGAGGCCGGTCCAGAGCCACCGGGATCAGGCGGCTCTTGGCGGGCTGCCACGTGCGCTGTCACCCAAATGGGCATTCCTTCGCTTTGCGCACATTAATTTCGACGCATAAGGAGACGATTTTTTCCACTCGCGCAATGAGTGCGCGAATTTTGCGCGCTCGGGCCCCGGTACCTCTTGGCACCGGCGGCGCGTTCTTGGCGCGCAAATCTTGCTTTTTCTGCGCGAGACGCCCGCGAACCCGGGGTGGCACCTGCAACACACTGCATGCATCGAACAATGTGGCAGCCGGGGCGGCGGTGGCGGGTAATGGTTCCAACGGTCACGGCGGCGGCGACGACGCAGGAAAAGGTCATACGCGTTATGAATGTTTTCGCTTTAAGGAGCGAGGGAAATGAGGAAATGAGGATCGCACAGGAATGAGGGACGTTCCTCGGCTGCGAAGCGCTTCAAATGAGTGAACAGGGAACAGCACATTACGTTTACCTATACCCTAAGTCTAGCTACTTCAACCAGGAAATCGTATGTCATCGTTGTTCTTGGTCTCCGTTCAGACTAATTTCGGAGGAGGGCGGCAATGAGCATGACCCTGTTAGCCCCTGGAAAGACGAATGCGTCGCTATCGCAGGACAAAATCCCTACGAGGACTCGAATGCACTTTGTACCGTCGCAACAAAGGGCCACAAGCCGAGGAATGAACGAGAACTAAAGCTTTGAAGCTTCGGCTTAAAAAGAGAAACTACGATTTTACGAAGTCACTGCCGAGGGATTGACATTCGTTAAGCAAATGCGTGATGATTTTACGCGACACACGTGATCGACTCGGTAGAGAACCGCAAAATTTGCCCAATCGTTAGCGGATTGCGGTCGAAGCATTTCTCTTCCAGTCTGCGAAACAAAACAGGAAGAGCTGCTCGAACATTCCGGAATTTATGATCTCTGCGAGACGAAAGTCGAGATACACACACCAACTAAGGACCGCGTCCAGTCGGCGTTTTTCTCGCTCTTTGAAGGACCAGGAAAGGTCGGCCGAAAAAAGCGGCTAGTGGCGCCGCAGCGGGCCTTATCAGTGCGGGCGGTTGAGTGTTCCATGGAGGTGGCGTGAAGAAAAACTGGGCCCATGCACGACGGTTCGGCGTTCGGGGTAAGTTGACCCCATTAAAATGCAGCCGGCGTTTAACGCCAAGTCAGCAAACGAAACACAAGTATGAAACAGAATCGCATCATGGACCCCACGAATCCCCTGGTCAGGTAGATTTGACTTAAGAGTCTCAATTCTAATTCAGAAAAGGCTTCCAAAACCCTACGTAGCTTTCGTTGGTCGAATCCAACTTCTGATATCCAAACCCGAATGGTCGAAATCTATTAAATCATGTCGACTGCGCTGATTCGGGAACATTAGGAAGCTTCGATGAAATGGGAAAATCAATCGCTGCTCAAACGTGCATCTGCCTTTGCTTCGCCCAACTCCAGCGCATACATACCGTAAATCTTCTAATAGAGGGCAGCGCCTCTATGTTCACACATGGACAAAAGGTGCGCCTCTATTAGAAAGTGCGCCTCTATTTTCACAATAATGGCCGGCAAAAACCAGGAAAACTTTGGCCAAAACTGGCCCATAATTGGCGTCAAAATTTGACCGAAATCCTGCATTTTTTGTGGTTTTCGCGATTAATTTCAGCCAAACTAAGTTATATCATTGCAGTGCCGGCCAAAGATGAAGGGATTTGTCGTTTCCATACCCTTTCTAGGTCCTTTTTCAGATCACCCTTTTTGTTTAAGAGATAATTTATGACGGATTTAAAAAAGTAGACCAAACGTGACTGCGCCTCTATTGGAAGGTGCGCCTCTATTAGAAGGTGCGCCTTTATTTTCACACATGGACAAAAGGTGCGCCTCTATTAGAAGGTGCGCCACTAATAGAAGTGCGCCTCTATTAGAAGATTTACGGTACCTACACTGTTGAAGTTACCGAATAAGCCGCTCGCTTTCACGGGAAGAGAAAATGGCGCAGTCGTCGTTTAAGCATCTTGCACGAACCTATGCGTACTTTCCCTCATTATGGTCACGACCCTCCGTGCTGAAAACCGCTTAAGGCTTCTCTTAAAATCGATAGTAGTGCTCCTAAATTCTAGGAGCATTCCAAGAATGCCCTCCTCATTCCGGCTGGTTTCGCGTTTCATATCCTAGTTGCGGGCAATTATCTCCCGCCAGACCTCTTAGCGATCATCCCCGGACATATCGCCATAGGGCCTCGGATTAGGCACTTCGCCGAGATGCGCTTCCGTCAGCCGGAAACGCTCGTCGTGAGGCAATTTCCCGCCATTAGACACCGTCTCATTTGCGTCCACCGCGGCTGTTAACTTCTCCCTCGCCGGCGGCGACCACACGCAAGTCACATCACATCACGCGGGCTGAGTGGAACGCGGAAAGGATTTGGGGTGCCTAACCACTTTAATGCCGCCAGCGGCGCCCGGAGGGGATGGCGGTGTTCGCAAATAAATCAGCGCCGCTAAATTGGGTCGTTCGTCGGCATCGCAAGCGAGAAGGACAACGAAGGGCTTTTTGGCGTCCGACTGAGGAGAGAGAGATCTCGAGGAGCACGTTGGCACGCTGCCGGCACGCGTCCTCGACGCGGAAATGGAAATTATGTCTCGAATGGAGATGAATCGAATGCCTGGAGTGGGAGAAGAAAAGGAAAAAACGAATGGTAAAGCGGGCGGATTGGCGCAGAACCGGTAAAGCGTGTAGGGACCGAGCGAGAACAAACGGGATACGGCTACAGCAACACACAGCCATCTGTTTTTACTGCACTGCTTTGACTGGACTCCGTTAGGGACATGGATTTAAAGGGACACTATTGGTATGTCTCTAAGCCAGAAAAATGCCATCTGCAGTACTTTGCCTTCACATTTAGGAGATGATTTTGATATGACTGAAGATACGTCTCAAGGAAGTTTAGAGATGTTGTGGATACTTATAAAAAAGTTGTTATGACACCCAAGTTGGTCGCCGTCGATAACCGATGAAAGCTTTAGTTTTAGTGGTCGGCCTTGTCACAGACTTGTTTCAGAAATTTACATGCTAACTTCAGGCTTATTAATTCGGCAGGGGACTGAAGGGAATCAGGAATGATAACCAGAATTTGGAACTGTTTGGAAAATGACCTTAGCTTTCTTGGCACAGCGGCCTTGCTTGATCATGAGACGAAAGCGAGAAGGCCTTATAAAGTGATAATAAGGGACACCCTTCCCGGTTTGTGGCAGTCATCAGAAGCCGAAGCTACTAGTAAGGTTCCGAACCCAGGATGCGCTTATTGGAGCAGCTTAGAGCGTTCATCAACTTGATGAAGGTGCACGTCGTTCATTTATGCACACGCAGCTGTGCATCTAAGGTCTCTGCCTCAGCCTTTCCTACGCTTTTAGGGGATCATCGAACACTCACTCAGCCGTTTTCTACGACCACTCGGTTCGCATTTTTGCAGACCCGCATACATCACCCGGGAATCGAGCCATTAAAGCGGCTTTACTCCCTCTTTTTTCTGTCCCCTTCGCCGTCGCAGCGTCTGGATTCGTGCCAGCTGGCGCTCGCACAGGAAGCCCACCACCGCCGGGAGGCGCGCGACGTATGCCGACAGGTGGCGCGCACATATGTGCGCGGATTCCCGCGGGAAAATGCGCATTTTTTGGACGCGCAGGAGATTTTTCATAGCAATATGCCCACTGCGGTGCAAGATTTATTACGGGAAATCACGACCGGAATTCCGCAAGAAATCGCCGGTTTTTTGACCTGGCCAGAAGCCATGAATCTCCGGAAACATGCGGCCATGTGACGGCCGGAAGGGATCAGCCGGTTCAAGCTTGTCATGTGGCAGAAACAAAGACGATGGATTTTCTCTGTATGAACGATTAAAGCTCGGAGACAGGACGGACATGATACTAAGAGAATATGGAGCTATGACCTGGACGACCTAACCCAAAGTAAGGGCTGACTAGCGGAGTGGCATGCAAAGTAGGGCATGCGAGTGGGGCCAGGCAAGTCGCGTGTGGTGCACTTTCCGGCGAACCTCACGAAAGTGCGCGAGCCATATGAAAATTGTTTGTGCTTAGTTTCTGCACGGACCTGGGGTGTCTTGTAATACCAATTTCGACATGCCGAATTCCAGTGGTTTGTGCTCTCTAGATTCCGAACAAAAAGTGGTCCTTCCGAATAGAATGGAATCATTGCGAGACACCCTGGGTATGGGCAAGCCCAACATTGTAGGAAGCAACAGTCTTCACTAAGCCGTCGAAGAAATGTGGTAAACAGGACGATTTTGCTTGTTCAGCAGATTCCCTTCTCGGTCTTCGTTAGTCAGTATGGGAACGTCGGGCATCCTTCATGAGTCCCATCGGAGAGGCAGCCGCTGATAAGCCTCCGCCGAAACACAACTCGAGAATAACAGATAAGCGCTCCGAAAAGGCAACCGCTTACTTGTTGCGAGCAGCAGCGGAGTATGTTTCCAGAGGGGATTATATGCGATTAGGAAAAAATAGAACGCATTTCCAAGTCCTCGAAAAACTGTACACCATCGATTCAGGTACGATCCACGTCTTTAAACAAACTTTCGTGCACAGACGCACTGAAGTACGCACTGCATACTACGCAGGGGTTCTAAAACAACAGAGACGTGACTGCGAATGCAGGGCCTGTTTCACGAAAACGATGACCCAAGCTCGCGAGTCCATGTATCCAAAACCCAAAAAATCTATTTCTAGGACGGAGAATCGCAGAAAAATACTTCAGAGGGTTTAGAGAACTACGACTCAGTAGGTTCGGCTTCAAAACCTTCGGTGAAAGCAACACAGTTTTGCGTGCACGGCATAAATTTAAGCGAAGTAAAACTACGAAAGAAGTGATAATTATTTCACGCTTCGCTAGACAGTGCCGAAGGGGATCATGACATAATGCTTGAAAGCAAAGGTCATGTGACGCGACACTGACGCGGAGGACGCAGGTGGAGCCCCTGCAAATGAGTCGGAGAGTAAAACGAAACTTCAGCGTTCCTTAGCCAGTTTGTGCAACGGGCTAGCTCGGCTTGCCCCCACAGAACCAGCGCTACGTGGGCACCATTGAATGTCGTCGCAGTTCACCGCACGCGAATAACAAGTTGGCCGTTGAGCATGCAATACTGGAGACAAAAAAAACATCTGCCAACAAGCGAAGCGAGTTTACGCGGCCGGAAAGCTCACGGAATCGGATATAAAGAATTGCGAAAAGTCAGTAGTATTGTGAAAAGGCTCAAAGTAGCAGCTGTGCGCACTGGGTCGGCGTAAACAACACTAATTGTCATGATAAAATCATGGCTAGTGTGGGTTGACTTCCGGGTCTCACTTCGTGGGCGAAGAATGAGTGTTTAGGTATTATAACGCCACGGCCTCCTAGCAAATTATGCATGTAGAGGAGGAGCTCCGAACAGGAATTTTTAGAAACTGTTAAACGAGGTTTAAGTGATCTCGATACCTTGTCAGGCGCCTTTGCAGACGTGCAAACCAATATACCTCCTGTGTCCGCCTTGAACGATTTTTCGGTGTTATGCTACGCCCGTGAAGAGCTTGCGCTGAATTTTGGCTTAAAAGTTTGAGATTGGAGATAGGACACGGACAGAAAAAAACTCAGTTGGTTGGTAAATTTAATGAATTAAAACTAAGGCCTAAAGGGTTGCGGATAGAGGCGGGCGATTTGGGGCCCAAATGAATGGACGGTCCGGACAGACCGACTGTGCAGAGGCTTGTTCCTTGCTGGCAGGCGTCTAGGCAATGAAAAGCAACCAGATCGACTGTGGGAACATGCCTGTCCCGCACGCTTGTCTTAGACTGTAATCCTCACTCCCTAACGTTTATTGCGCCCGCTTGCAGATGCTTAAGTCACCCGCTAGGCGTTATCACGCCCGCAAGCTCTCGTACCGTTCGCGTTTTCCCCACTTCCTGGTTCCGCATGGCGGCAAAGATCGGGTGCTTTTATCACTTTTCGCGGACTTTTGTCTTCCGTGACAGACGGCCCGCATCGGATCATAAAGCGATAAAAACCGACGCGAATGTGGGTCTCCCGAAAGCAGCGACGGTTGCGTAAGGAATACGTTAGGACAAGATCTAGCAATGAAAGCGGTCGATGCTTCTTGGCTAAAGGGGTTGCCTCAAATGCATAATTCAAAACGCTAGCTGAGAGGGTCTGTGAAACGTCAAAACGCGAATTAGGGATGCTAATAGCATGAAAACCTGTTATCTTCGCGTTACTATTTGTACTCATCAACCTGGTTTTTGACGAGAAGACTGCTTGCTGCGAACGGCGCTGCACACACCATAGCATCTTATGGCGTCGTGCCATGGCCCTGCAGTGATCACGACAAAATGGTCCGGCACGCGACACTCCGCTTCCGTTTAGTCGACGCCTTCGAGTTATAGCCAGTTCTTTGAGATTATCTGTCGAGGTAAGTATCGAGGCACTCGCGGTGAGAATGACACGTGGACGTCAGACGTTACAAAGTCCAAATACATAACCTCCACTGCAACATTAGCAACGTTGGCAAAGCGCACGTTGCCTCGTTTTAGTGCAGTCAAAAATCAACATGAACTCATCCTCCTTCCGCATTTCATGTCCACATGGCCCAGTTTTTCATCGCTCTCTTCCATTATCTCTCGGCCAACGTCGTTCGGTCTCCATGCGGAACAAGAGCCATTAGTCTCGGACGGCGCTTTTTGAAGTCCCCGCCACGTCGGCGAATGTTTCGCGGAAGCGTCCGATGGTCATGTTGCGGAAATAACGTCAATCATACCGCTAGCGAGCCGGGCGGGCAGACATTCACGTGGTCCTCCGGTTGCCATACGTTTCCGATAAACCGCTCGGTCATCACTTGGGGAAAGACTCGGATGAAATGGGCGCGTATTTCGTTGAAATGCAACCGCTCACGGGAAGCACCTCCGAATGGGCCGGTGAAAACAACCGTGAGCATAAAGTGGAGCAAAGTACGCACGTTTCTAGGGAATTATTATTACTTGCCGACTTAGATGGAATCGATGCGTGTTTTATGGTACCATACACATGGTATGTACGCACATGTTTATGCATGGTTATGTATGCAAAATTAGGTAAGTTCCACTTGAGGACGATTCACGGCGTGGTGGAAGGGAGGGTAAGAGTGCTAGGATACCAAAATAACAGGTGAGCCTTGTGCGATCATTCCAAACATTGGCGTCACCAACTATACATGGACACCTCGGTGGCTGACCGGCGAGTCGTGACGTCTAGGACAGAGAGGACCGATGCGAGGAACAAACCCTGTTTCGCTCAAAGCAATAGAGTACGCGAACTTGCCTGTTTAAAACGAGTGTATGTGGGCGTGATGGCGTTGCTGAACGAGTGCAAACATGCAGTTTTCAATAGTAAACTGCGTAGAACATGTAGTTTCCGATAGCGTGCCGCAATTCAGCTAAACTTTTAAAAACGCGCTGCGCGGAAGGGCAGTCGGTTGCCGGTCGGATTACTCTCTCACTGGAAATAACGTGCAGGCTCGCTTGCCAAGATGTGGCCTTCCTATGAAACTTGTTGGAAAGTAAGTCCGCGTCATATCCACGTAACGCTCTCGGCCGATCAAGAGTCATTGCGTCGGACCATGTTTTATTTGTCAGTTTATTTCTCTCAGTGAATCAATTGCCACCGAGAGCGAAGTGTCAGTTGTTCTGTGACGTTAATAGCCCGCCGTGATTACCACTACGTGCCGCTTTTTTCAGCGTCGTCGTCGCACGGAATCCGGTTGTTTACGACCCGTTCCACTCAACAATAATGTTTGTTTCTTCGCGTCCATGAGTGGGAAAAAAACGCTGCAACACCTGTCGCCCCTCCAGAGACGACGGTGGAATGCGTCTGCTCCGAATGGACTCGCTGGTTCATTGCTCGAAGTGCTTCGCAACGAAAACAATCATGAAACATGCAAGTTTTGTCCTGTCCGTGTTTCGGCTTCGAGAGAAGAACCGAAGGCTTGGCCTTGCTTATAAAAACACAGAACAAACGTGAAAATCAATCGTTACACATAAAGAATGTTTGAGCCTGGACCACGTAAACAGTTTTGTGAGCGGTGTGCCGGACGTCTCAGTGCAGTTTTGGAGCAAGGCTTGGCTTTGCAGTGACCATGTACCGTACCGGGCTCGGCCCGGCCCTGCTCGCCGGGCCTTGACCCGTTTGCCCATGGCTGCCAGTCGGAAGCAAGAGACGCGTGCTCTGTCATGGACCTTTAATTGCAAAAAAGTGGGAACATCTCTGAGTGCAACTTCTGACGCACATCGTCTGGGATCACCGCGATCACTCACACCTGCGGATCGGGGTAGTTGTGGCAGATGTCCGCATGTAGGCGTTAAAGTGATTGACGTGTCGCGTATTTCCCAACTGCACTTTATGCGCTTCAGGAAAAAGCTAGCGGAGGGGTCAAATCTTACAAGTGAATACCTATGCACTTTTTGCAAGAAGTTCAAAATACAGCTAGAACGCAAAGGCCGGGTCATTTGGTGGAAATGGTGAAGGGGAGGCGTAGATGAGATCCATATTCGGCGGAGGGGTGATCGCAATTTACCTGGTTATGTTTCGAAAATTTTTCAACTGTTTTAAGCGGCGCAGGCAACACTATTGCAAGAATTGTTGCGCTTTCACATTTGAGTCCGCCGCATGAAGAGGCAAACTTTTTCGGGGACATAGCTAACTAGGGAATGATCACTTGAGTATGGGACGACTGCTGGTTAAACTAAAAGGCCGGCAGCCGCACCGTTCCGTACCGTCGTACTAGCGGTACGGAGTACGGTACGGGTGCTTTAGGTCAGTACGGCTTGCGGTAATTTTCAGTCTTCTCGATATTTAGCACCTTACCGAACTGTATTATGGCCGGTATTGCCGTACCGTACCGTACGGTACGGTACCGAGTACAGTACGGGGTGGGTCAGTACGGAGTATGGTACGGGTTCTGGTTGCCGATGTTTAGGATGGTATACTTTTGCCCCTATCCCACCACTAAATGGCTGCCACCAACGCACGCTTTATTATGTTCACTTTGCAGAACAAGGAAGCTGTAATGATATGATGATGACTTTTTAGTGTTCGTTTGACTGCTCTAGTCTGTTTTTTTATGCGGGTCTGTTGACGGAAAAGCACTGCCCACCATTATGGACATTATTATTCGCCGCTTAATTAGTTCATTGATCCGCTGTCTCCGTTAAGGAAATTGGGACTCTTTTTCTTTCTTTCTGCTGTGTCAATGCTTTTTGTAGCACGGGATCTTCGTCTGCCGGTGAGTGCCGATAAGAAGTCATTTGGCGACCGAAACAGCTGAGTTGTTATTTCCGTTCTGCACAGAGGACCGCTTGGCTGGTGCAATCGCAGCGTGAGAGTGCTGGCGACGGGAACGAAGGTACGAAGTCCGCTCACGTGCCCAGCGAGGACACGTGGCCGCGGAGCCGTCTGGCCCGGGCGACAGAGTTGCGAAAAATAATCGCGATAACTTTCGAAAAGTGAGGGACTGACGGACAAAAGGAAGCTTCGGGAAGAAGAACTCTGCAAACATTTTACGTCGGAGGGAGATACACTAAAGTAAACCCTATGAGCCTTTAGGAGTTACTTAATGTTTACACTAAGGAAGCCTCAAATGAGCTTAGGACGGTGATCATTGTTAAAGGAAAATAATTTCGGCAAATAACCTGCTACGACACGTTTGTCCTCAGATATGACCTGGTAGCCATGGGGTCTTCTTCATTATGCGCCTTGCCGGCGGATTCGGGCACGTTAAACTTGACAGCGGCCAGATCAGATCCTACGCCCAAGATGGACGAACAAAAACAGCCCATAAGACCCACGAGAGGAATTGCTGGATCGGCAAACTACTATGAAGGTTACGGCGACAGAGGCACCGATCACATCAGTAATGCAGAAGGGACATATTCATAGAATAGATGCACTCCGAGGTCGGTAATAGCCTTAGTGTTGACCGTGTTTTCTCCTCTTGGACCCATATACCCCTTGGGCAACAGGAGCCGGTCCGAAACACTCATTGTAGCAAAGTCTGGGCGTGTCCGAAACGGGCTACGCAGAAAGGCGACTATGCTGGGCAAACGCATTTGCGCCCGCCATTGCCGTTTTAATGATGCCCGTTTGGGACACACCTGTACACGCACAATTAACTGTGTCACACTCAGAACCCGAGCGTCGTTACGCTTTATTTTACACATCGGTATGCGAAGCAGTACCAAACACCGCTTTGACTGACAATAGAGGCCAAGCTCATTTGCCTGGAGGTATTTCTCCCGGTGCGAATCCACCATAACTGGCCGCAAAAGGATCGACGCTGAAAATGCCCTTATGAAAACGACGAAGGGAATAAATATGGTTACGTGAAGTAGCACCAGCCCTTGTGTTTCTTGTCCTGGGTCTCGCAGGCCAAGTTCTTGTCGTAGTTGCAGTCCGCGTCGCGTTGGCAGACGATCGGCTGGTAGTTGTGATACCGTCTGAAATCATTTTCCGCGATTCAATGGATTGGTACTGGTGCCATCAACGGGGTTGGATCTACTTCACCTTAAAGCAGTGGTAACTATTTGCTTTAGCTAGCATAGTACCCTGTTGAAAACTGCCAACAACTATATTGACTTTCTCCGCTTTCAACTTTCAACGCGAACGTGCCCCAGAGACATCCGATTATGTTCAGCATTGTTCTCGGCGCTTTGCGCATTGTTTTCTTAGTCGGGGGCGTACGCATGGTAGTTAAAGTACATTAGAGTCGTTGGAGCATGGTTTACTTTACCTACCGTATTTCCTCTAATTATAGCCCACCTCTAATTATCGCCCTCCCTCTAATTATGGCCCCCTTTGGACCCGAGCAAAAAAAAATATGGCCCAGGGCTATAATTAGAGGATTTACGGTATCTATGTTTGGGCTCGACTCGCTTGATTACGTAACAGAAATCGCAAAACGCCGTAAAAGAGTCGTATAATATAATATAAGAAACGGTCCCAACACGCAAACTTACAAACCGTGCCGTGATTGCGGGAAAAAATGGCACGGCACGACGCCAGTTGCAGTTTTAAGTTCAATTCTGCCCTCCCCTTAAGCAAGCGCATTCTTGAACAATGCAGTGTAAGCCCACTCCTGTCCATCACTTACCGGTATGGTTTATTCTTGACGCTCTTGGCGCTACAAAAGACCGCC
Organism: Aphelenchus avenae; assembly: GCA_020875895.1. Taxonomy (NCBI): domain Eukaryota; kingdom Metazoa; phylum Nematoda; class Chromadorea; order Rhabditida; family Aphelenchidae; genus Aphelenchus; species Aphelenchus avenae. The sequence goes on from JNEY01000395.1 coordinate 80,342, forward strand.
ATCGCAAGGAGCAGCACGATTACGAACCTCATTCGTTTAAAGCAGTTTAACGAACGGACAGTAGCCCGATTCCTAGCCTATATAACATCGCATTTATGTGAATGCGCTTGTCAGTCCAGAAAGTATGCTCCCGTCGACGGTCTTGGATCTAGTGAGTCATTGTTTCAGATTGCAGTGCCGGGCCTTCCTCAGGCCCGGCGGGCCCCCGACCGGGCCGGGCCTCGAATTTTCAAGCCCGCGTGCCGGGCCTCAACAGGTAGGGCCGCTGCACGGGGTTGCGCGTGGTGGCATGTGTACCAAGCGGTACCGCATTCTGCTCGCTAATGACCGAATCAAAACATTGTGAAACTTTGCACGTTACCGCTGCGATAAGCAAGTTTTGCGGGAAAAATGGCACGGCACGGGAGCCAGCTCTAGTTTTACGTACAGTTCTGCCCTCTCCCTTAAGCGAGCGCAATGTTGAACAATGCAGTGCAAGTCCGCTTCTGTTCATCACTTACCGGTATGGTTTCTTGACGCTCTTGGCGCTACAAAAGACCGCCTCGCAAGAAGCAGCACGATAACGAACCTCATGCTTTTTGTAGGCGACGCTGGGATACGGGGAACTTCGTAAATTACTACTAGTTTTCATCGCCTTTTAAACGCTTTATATTGGATTTTGTATCAGAGCGAGGACGTAGACAAAGTCGCTTGTTTATCTACGGGTACAAGCGGAGAGCGCTAATGTTGCAACAGTGAGCGGCTTTCCTACGCATCTGCGACTGCAAAAACGGCAACACGCATGTGATTGTTGATCGTGGGTTTGACAGGTGACGGCTAAACCTACAAATGCTGCAGCGGAAG
>JNEY01000395.1:94534-116686 GCA_020875895.1 Aphelenchus avenae
CTGGACCCCCCCCCCCCGTACCGTACACCGTACCCGTATTATGTATACGGGTACGGGTACAAGTACGGGCCGCAGTACGGTACGGGTCCCGATCTCTAATTCTTCTATTCTATTCTCCGATTCTATTAGAAATTCATTATTTCAATGCATAAGAAAGCGTTTCCAAACCTACTCTAACGTCTACCGCTGGAATCGTTGCACAGCCAAAGGTATGTCAAACATTTTTGGCCAGCTTCGACGGCTTCCAAAACCCCCAGACCAACGTAAAGTACGTTGACGCATGACCCCCCCCCCCCCCAAGCAGAATGGCCTGATCTGCCCTATGACTTGATTGACTCTGTACCCATTCGTACTTGATGACCTCGCGAAGACGGGAACTTACTTCGCACACGGACATCCTCGACTCGCGGTGGCACACGCCCTGCTCCGGGTCATGGTCGAGCACGAGCCGCACGCAGTCGAGCACCTCGTCCACGCTCCCCACTGGTCCCAGATTCCTCCTGTGGGGCAACATGTGTTCGGCGGCGTCGTCGTGACTGGCCCTGTTGTGGTCGGCGTCATGCTCACACACTCGATCACGCCATTTGCGGAAGCGAGGGAATAGCCGGTGGCGCAAGAGTCTCGGGGATAGCTGCACGGCTTGAAGTTGCAACGCGTCGACATCGTGGCTGAACCACTAAATGCTGCATTCGTGAAAAATTGATCCTTAATCGCTAGTCACCTGCACGGGCATCCATCGGCTGCCGAGAGGCACGTTCTGCTCTGCGTTTGCGTCCCGTAGCCGCCTGAAATTTGCGATGAATACGACTTCTTTCATAAACCGTCAGAGCTAGTGCTGCCGAAAAGAAAGCTGCTAGACCCCCTAAAATGTCCAAAACAAGAGGCGAAAGCGGCGCTTCCAGTGTCCGGGTTGGGCATTATTTACCCTTATACCGATACTCGTATACTCGCGGTCCAAATGCAGCATGTGCGCCGATAGATTATGCACATTCTTACCGCAAGTGTCGGTGCAGTTGGAAACCCTCCACGAGGACCACACTCCGCCGGGAAGGCAGCATGACGGACAAGCCGATGTTGTTGTCGTGGTGTTTCCCTGGAACGCTCTTGTATACTTCGCACGTGTACTTTAACGTACAGCAGTACATAGAATCCTGCCGTCCACGCTCTTCGGAGTGTACGGGGAACAACAACTGGAGCGTGGGTACGAACACGGCTCAAGGCCGCAAGGCTCCGTAACAGTCGATGGTCCGCTAAATTTCGGAATTTTGATCCCCTTTTGTTCTCCTTCAAGACACCTCCTAGCCGTACCTGCAGGGACACGTGGGCGCCGTTGTGCAGTTCCTTGTCATCGTGACTGTCGAGCATGCGCCTAAATACCGGATGCATAGCTAATAATGAAAAACAGTAAAGTTAAACTAGAGTTTTCTCGCAATGATCTTGATTTCATGAAATGAACATGAAATTGAAAATAGTCGGAATTCTGAACAACGCCACCAGAATCATTTTCTGAAGAAGCCAGAACGCTTTGTAGCGGTACTTGCAGTGATGAAAAAACGGCGGAAAAACGTTACAGTCGTAATTTTAAGGAAAAATTTTACGACTATTGAGTAAATGTGTCTTGGCGAAGACAATCAGAATTCTGAGACACCGCTGAGTCTAACTTACCACACGAGTCCTTGCAAGGCGACGTCACCGCCCAAGCGCTCCAGATTCCACAGCAGCTCGGTTTCGTCGTCGTCGGCATAGGCATGGCTGTCGTGGCGTTTGGCAACTGGGTGTTCACTGTGTTCGGTGTAGTCGACATCATGGACGGCGTGGTCGTGGGCCCCGTACCCGGCGTCATTGTGGTCCCGGTACCCGGCGTCATTGTGGTCCCGGTACCCGGCGTCATCGTGGTCCCGGTACCCGACGTCATCGTGGTCCCGGTTCCAGATGTCATCGTTGTCCCCGTGCTGGCCGTCATCGTGATCCCCGTGCCTGGCGTCATCGTGGTCCCGGTGCCCGCTGTCATTGTGCTACCCGTTCCAGCGGTTCCAGTCGACGCCGTCGTCATCCCCGTTGCGGTCGTACCAGTCGCGGTTGTCATCGTGTTGACGACGGTTGTTCCAGTTGCGGTGGTCGGCGGGGTCAGCGTTGACGCGGTGGTCCCAGTGCCGGTCGTCATCGTTCCTGTCGACATCGTTGTAGCAGCGGTGTTTGGCGTGGCGGTTGTTGGCGGAGTAGGTCCAGTGCCGAGCGTCGTAGGTCCCGTGGGTCCAGTGCCAGTGGTAGGCAATGTCGTAGCAGTCGTGGTTGTCGGCAGTTGAGCTCCACACTGCGTACCTAAAGTGAGCAGCGTAAATTTTTGGGTTCCTCTTTGTCGTAGCATAAATGCCATTGGCTGCAACCTTTTTGGAAGTTTCACATGATTTGTCGTAACTTATGTGTTCGCATTATGCTTAGATACCCAAATCCCGATAGACTCACAATCACAACCTCCCATGAAAGTACAGATACGTCTGCCTTTAACACCGTCTAACCAGTCAAGATATATAGTAAACGTACTTAGTACGATGATTGCCAACATTGACATACTCCCGCTCGAATAGGGTCTGGAAAGCTGCATGGACGTCATGAAACCTTTTGGAACTACTGTCGACGAATCTACTACGAGTAATCTCACCGGCGTCGTCCTTTTACCGGGCCGCGCAAGAGCCGTCGGATGCATGATATCATACCTAATTAGTCCGCTGGATAACAGCAAACTCCACCACGCCACTTCGACGAAAACAAGATTTAAGGCCGACTGTCAGCTGTCTACTAAATTCGGTAATCCGATTAATTGCATGCGCCCAGATTGCACTCTTGCCGGATCGGAGACCTCATTTATGATCTTTCACTGGTCGTTTCAGCATGTACAGAGGCAATGACATGCCCTTATAAATGTCGTATCCGATCTTGTTTTCAGCTTCCATGGCTGGCCGGACCGGTTTTTGGCTAGCCAGAAGTGTTCTTGGGTGTAACGATTTACCTAGTCATAATCGTTTATGTCCCAGTACGGCAGAACACAAATGTGCGCTCTGCATATAGTGCAGATCGCAGCCACCGCACGTGAAGAATGCCCGAAGTCCTGGCATACGTATATTGCTCCGAAAAGGAGCTTGGGGCTCACGTATTTGGTGGGCACGGGTCGCCATGGAACGTTGCGGAATAGCCCGTACTTAGCATCGTACTCATTTATGCTCCGTGCGAAACGGCCGAACATTTAGGACTCCGTACTGGAGCTCCTCTTTGCATTCCTTTCCGTTGTTGCAAGTCCCGTACCGTTTTGGGCGGGGACTCTAAAAAACGCTGTACCATCATCGTCCTCAATTCAGGATTGGGGGGGGGGGCAATGGAATCCGGGGCTTTGTGTACCGACACGCGTCCGGCATGACACATAGACTACGGGCATAACTAGAACATTCGCATATGTCAGTCTAGCAAAAAAAAAAAACACTACATACCGTATTTTTCTAACAGAGCCCCAGGGGCTCTATTGTTCGTAGGGTCTGCATGAGGGGCTCTATTCGAGGTGGGCTCTATTAAAGTCTGAGGCTCTAATTTTCGGATATCCGCCAGAAGGACAAACATTGGGGAAAATAACCTGTCAATAACAAAAAATTCATCAAATTCAGGCATTTTCGTTAAAAAAAACGATAAAAATGTTCAAGCATGGTACCGGTTTGATGTAGTGTACGAGCATTACAAAGCATAGTGGCTGTATTCAATTTTTGGAGGGTAGCTTCCCGTGAAAGCTACGTCTCACCTGTTAGGTTCACATAGTGGCGATGGGGTTCGATTCGAGGTGGGGTTGTATTTTTCGTAGGCGGGTGCTGAGGGGGCTCTATTCTAGGTGAGGCTCTAATCGAAAAATACGGTATAATCTTCTAATCTTCCAAGTTTTGAATTTATGTCAGTTTTATGGAAAATGTACGACATTAATCACAATAAGGCAGCCTCCAGAAAGTCTGTAAGGCTTACAGGGGGGAGGGGGGTCAGGCCTTTGCTTACATTTGATTACAGGGGGAGGGGGGGGGGGTCAAAGCCTTGATTACGTAATCACAAGCACTAGGTAAAATGGCCCGCCGCTAGGCGCCGACCGACGAAATTTTGACTATATTTTGCAAATTTTGGCCTAAAATTTCGTTGGTATCGCCTGCGGCGGGCCTTTTTAAAACTTATTTTTCATACATTTTTAACAGATTTTTTGCTTAAAAGTGCTAAAAAAATTTGCTTTCTACTGCGCTTAAAACTCGATTTTTCATGTGTAAGATTACAGGGGGGAGGGGGGTCAGACCCCTGATTACATTTTTTCGCATTTCAAACCGACGAAAACACATGGATTTCAACGGATAGCTCTGCCTCCACGACCTCCAGCGCCACGCCGTTCTGCAGGTCGTCTATGAGCCAGCTGCACTTGTCCTTCTGATACTTATCGAAGCCGGCAGGATCGATGGGCTTCGAAAGCTTGTCGATGGTGAACTTGAAGTCGGTGTGCTGGCGTCCGTCCACTTCTCGCGCTAGTAGTTGAGTACTCAGAAATATAAAACGTCAAAAAAACACTCAGAAACCGGTCAAAAGTGATCTTTGATCATCTAATCATGCTGACCAGTTTCTAAGTGTTCTTTTGATGCTTTATACTTCCGAGTATTGGCTTACTATTTGAATCGTTATCAGGGTTCAAACATCGCCCGTACAGCTGGATGCGCACGATCTGATTCGACTATCAGATAAGGTTGGAATTTAGCCACCACTCGCCAGCGCTGAATTTGCATGCGCGCAAAGCGTGGTAACGAGGTCGAGAGGAATCACCACCAGTGTCTTCCTTCCTTCATCGCTTGAGAGGACGAATGTTCTTTTGCTTTGTTCTGACGGTGCGTAGCGGCGGGCCCTTTTATACCTGCGTGAAGAGCTCCTTCCTTCCTAGTGTTGNAGTAGTTGAGTACTCAGAAATATAAAACGTCAAAAAAACACTCAGAAACCGGTCAAAAGTGATCTTTGATCATCTAATCATGCTGACCAGTTTCTAAGTGTTCTTTTGATGCTTTATACTTCCGAGTATTGGCTTACTATTTGAATCGTTATCAGGGTTCAAACATCGCCCGTACAGCTGGATGCGCACGATCTGATTCGACTATCAGATAAGGTTGGAATTTAGCCACCACTCGCCAGCGCTGAATTTGCATGCGCGCAAAGCGTGGTAACGAGGTCGAGAGGAATCACCACCAGTGTCTTCCTTCCTTCATCGCTTGAGAGGACGAATGTTCTTTTGCTTTGTTCTGACGGTGCGTAGCGGCGGGCCCTTTTATACCTACGTGAAGAGCTCCTTCCTTCCTAGTGTTGTGTGTGTGTGTGTGTACTACGTGAACGTTTGCAACCACTTCTAGTACAGCACTCGTTCCTAAACCGTTGTATACTCTTTGTTTTCTGAAAGCAGGACCCGAGCTGGTGGGGGGGGGGGGGGGGTTTAGCTTTATACTGGACAATTGTCTTTCTCTGAAGCCGAAACTAATGGACGTTTACCCCCCCCCCCCTACTACTAAAGGGACCTTCCACAGTTTTTTTTAAATTTTATGTAACCTTGACACCCATTATATATTTTTAATAGTCACACCTTAGAGGGAGCGTCTCCTAAGTGCTTTCTACATGTTTTCAAACGGTGGTAGTCATAAGCTAAGGGGGGGGGGTAAAACGTGGGAAACTGTAAACATAATAGATACGCTACAGAGGTTATCCTTTTTTAATTAAAACTATGCTAAAAGGTTAAAGGCGGAGGGGCTCTCCGTGAACTACACTATTTCCTAAGAGGTCTCATAGGGGGGGGGGGTACAAATAGAGTTAACGCGCTATGCCGAAATGCACGACGAAATAAGCGTGAATAAAAATAAACAGACAAAAATAAAAACACGACCGGTCACGACAAGAAAAACAGAACAGAATGAGCGTTTCCAAATTTCGTGAAGTTATGAAATGGAAATGCTGCTCTCTGATTGGTTCTTTTAGTGCTGTTCGCTGATTGGCTGTTTTTTTTTGCCACGTTGGTGTATACAATATGACAATCTATGTGCTTATTAACCTACTAGAACGCACATCGCAAGGTGTTCAGTGTCCGTGACTCATAACTGTTTAATGCAGTGTTTTTTACGATTTTTTTGGGTGTAACATTAGCGCGAGCATAGACTCTGAAAGCTTAAGGCGTAAGCTTTTTTCTTAGACGTCTCAAGGCAGCAATGTCACAGCGCCCACGACGCCCTACAGCAATCGCCGGTGTTCAACGTGCCGTAAACGCTGTCTTGTCTTACAAGGTCTGGCTTAGGTCATCCACTAGGCAGGCCTTGTTGCTTACGCCTGCTACGCGAACGGACCGAGCACCGCTGAAGCATGTTTCCACACGCGTGATTCGAAAGCGTCAAGTGGCCAAGATGCATGTGCCATATGCTTTCTTCCGGGGTAAGCTTTTGAGCTTAAGCATGTTGGGGTTGCACCATAATTTTATTTTCAGAATTCTCGTCCTGGATAGACAAGCTGGACCCAAAAGCTGGAGAAAGCGGCTACGACATCGCCCGTAGGATGCCATCTTGCGCATCGTTTAGCTTCGCCAAAAGCTGGGACCTATGGCATCAGGATATGGAAATGCACCCGGTGCAGTCTGGATGGTCGCCGGAAGAAAAGCGTGTGGACGTTATCCAACGCTTTCGCGACCATGCGTACGACATAAGTCGTAGCATTGCCCCACTGGAAGAGTTCTTCATCGATTGGATGGAGGCGGTTCCACTTGAGTGGTGCGAAACCCTCAAGCGGGCAAAATGATGTCGAAACCAGCTAAGCGTGTTACTTAAGACACACCCTGTTGATTAATAAACGGTTACTGCAGCCCCTCGTGGGCTTGTCCTGTCATTATTCTGTACCTGTCCAGCGTTACATGTGATCTAGAAGTCGTTCTTTGTAAAGCATGTAGCAGTAAAAAGTCGTCCTTGTGACGCAAGTAAGTTGTAAGAAGTCGCCCTTTGTGGTGCAAATACGGTAAAAAAGAAGTCGCCCTTTGTGGTGCGGATAAAGTATAAGATGTCGCCCGTTGTGGTGCAGATACAGTATGAGAAACCGCCCCTTGTGGTGCAGATACGGTAAGGGAAGTCGCCCTCTGTGGCGCAGACACAGTATCAGAAGTCGCCCTCCTGTGGTGCAGATACAGTAAGAGAAGTCGCCCTTTGTGGTGCAGATACAGCATGAGAAGTCGCCCTTCCCCCTGTGGTGCAGATACCGTATGAGAAGTCGCGCTTTGTGGTGCAGATAAAAGGTATGAGAAGTCACCTTTGTGGTGCTGCTACAGTGTGTGAAGTCGCCTTCGTGGCGCTGTTACAGTATGAGAATTCGCCCATTGTGGTGCATACAGTATGCGAAGTCGCCTTTGTGGTGCAGATACAATATGAGAAGTCCCCCCCCCCCTGTGGTGCGGATACAGTAAGAGAAGTCGCCCTTTGTGGTGCAGATATAGTATGAAAAGTCGCCCCTTGTGGTGCAGATACACAGTAAGAGAAGTCGACCTTTGTGGTGAAGATACAGTAAGAGAAGTCACCCTCGTGGCGCTGCTACAGTGTGCGAAGTCGCCCTCGTGGCGCTGCTACATGTGAAGTCACCTTCGTGGCGCTGTTACAGTATGAGAAGTCGACCATTGTGGTGCATACAGTATGCGAAGTCACCTTTGTGGTGCAGATACAGCGAAGTCGCCCTCGTGGCGCTGCTACAGCGTGAGAAGTCGCCTTTGTGGTGCTGCTACAGTGTGCGAAGTCACCTTGGTGGCGCTGCCTGTGTGGCAAGCCGCCTCTTTCACACTACTACAGCGTTAGAAGTCGTCTTTATGGTACTGCTATAGGGCGCCAAGTCACCGTCCTTTTGAAACACATCGCTGGAAGAAGTAGTCTTTTATGACCCTTGCAACCGTGTAAAGACCTTCTTTTTGACACCCGTTTCTGCAAGAAGTCGTCCTTTATGACGATTTTAGTTGTAAGAAGTTGTACTTTATGACACCTGTAGCTGTAAAAAACCGGTCTCTGTAACGAGTGTATGTTAAGAAGTAGTTCTTTGCAACGTGCGTTGATTACATTGCAACGCTCGTAATCGTAACAAGTTGCCCCTAGTGATGCGTGTAGTAGTAAAACATAATGAATGTATTTTGTAATTTGTAGGAGCAGGATGTCGTCCCTAGTGATACAAAAGGTTGTAGAATAGTTACAGTGTAACTCTTTAGTATCCATACCAATTTAGTACGGAAGTCAACAATTCTTATACACACTACGTCCGTCAATGTTAGTTGATCAAACCTGCAACATTCTCACCAAGCTTACTATTTACCTTTCCACCAAAGTTAAGCAGGACTGCAGTAACCGCTGCCCTACGATGCTGCTGCTGCTGTTCTCCTAATATTTTCTTACGCATTTGCTTATTCAATGCCACGCGAACGCGTTCTCATTTGCAAGTATATTTTATAACCACATTTGAAAATAAGTCTAATGTTTGTTCAGAATGATTCCTCAGCTGCTTATCTCGGCGCGCGACTATCTGGCTCACAAGTTCATGTGCCACAACGACACAGACCTGCTCTACGTACTTGATTTGGAACGCCTGTACGTTGAAAGCACACTTCAGTACGGATGGTGGGTGCGAGCTGACACCCTCGAAGTTTGCCCCGTGGACGTCTATCTTCGGGACGAGTGGTGGGAAGTTCACAATTCACCAGCGACAGAGACCGTAGCATACCAGAAGTACGGTTACAATGTCTCGCTGGTGCAGCACTACGCACACCGCGGTCAGCCTTTGGAACACCCAACATTACCTCCGCTAACATTTAAGCTTGAAGGACGGGTACTCCCACCAGTGTGTTAACAGTGGTTTTTTTCACAATTTTAGAAGCAAGACCAATACGTGCCGCTGGAGAAGCTCTTTCTACACCCGCATCGCGCAGGGCACCTGTACGAGGACCTTGGAGACTTGCTTGGAAAAATAGGTGAGCTACCATGCCTTGCATCTGAAAACCACTAGTTAAGTCGGAACGGATGGGCGAGTAATCTCGAACCGTAAGGCGGAGCGCGCCAAAGCAACACACGATAGGGAGTTCGTGTTATTTGGTAGGAATCTTCTTATCCATTAGCATGCAACATTTCAACATAGGTCCCGGTTCGTGGTTACATGGAGAACATGAGCCAGAGAACCTTGGAGGCATCTGCATGCTACACAACCAGCCAGACCTCATCCATTGGTACTGACCACTGAATTTTTTGAAATAAGTGTTATACATGAATATTTTGTGGTACAGCGACAAATAAAAAGCTTATTCTTATTACAAAGCTTGCCTTAATAGAACCACGCTGAAATGCTACTGTCCAAGCAATAGGCCTCCTTGTAATATCTTCACAAGAGAATAACATTAAGACATTCAAGTTAAAGAAGCGCTAAGCCTCAGGCGTTCTAGTATTGTCCAGGACATGCAATTGTCTTTTACTAGCATTACACTGTCCTGCTTAATTAAAGAAATACTGGCTTACCAAACAGCAGGTTTAGGTGTTTATATTTTAAAGACTCATAGGTACGAATAAACTCAGACTCCTTTGTAATTTAAAAAAATCAGGATTTGAAATCACAGGCTTTACATGTACACTGATCAAACGAAAAAAGAGAAAGATGCTTAACGTCTCGTACGATTAAATGCTATAATGAAAAGCAAAAGGAATTTTTATTCCTACTGTAAACACAGACAAAACTGCAATGTCAGGGCGAGCGTAATTTTTTCTTCTAGTCAAAGTATCGACGGATGGTAGCGATTACATGTGTCTTCTTAATATGTACTTCACAGCACAGACGCAAGGTTTTGTTGCAAACGTGTACACCGTCCAATTGCTCCATACGCGTCTGGCCCTCCCATCCGATTATCCAGAAGTCAGGAGTCAGATGCACGATGACTGTTGCTTCTTTCGGGCCAAATGCTTGGAACTTTGGAACCTCGACCACAAGGCTTTCAAAAAAGTTGACGGTGGTTTCAGTACCGCTTCGAATCTAAACCATGCTTAATTTTCTGACTTGCTTGGGTGTGTTTTGCTTACCTGAAGGACGCGTTTGCAGCAACCTGGTGCGGTCAAGTAGTTTAGCATGTCGTCGGCGGTGGATGTTAAGTCGCTACCGGCAATTAGCTGCGCAACTTTGCTGAGGTACGTGCATGAGCTGAGCAGGAAAGACAGAGGCGGCGTTGTGATTGAATTGACCACTTTTAATGTCCTACACTGGCTGAAACACTCTAGGTAGCGCCTGAGCAGTAACGGCTCCTGTGGCAAATTGAGCAAGTCCACATCAGCTTCGACCATCAGGTGTTTTACACGCTCCAGCAGACTGCACATCATTCTAAAGTTTGTGACACGTAATTAAATTTTTGTAAAATTTTGCCTCGGAGGGGTGGGGGTGGGGATAAAGGTCGAGAACTACAATTTATCATAATCGCAAGCTATAGTGTGGGTTAGAGAAATAATGTGTTCACAGTAATAACAAGCTAATTTAGCTTACGTGTATGTGTCTCCTTTAGCTGTGGACACCATCATCATCCGCATCAATGTAATACGACAGTTGCGTAGGCGGTTGGTGACCTGTGCAAACCCGCAACGCACTACTGCAGCATTAGCACTTAGCACAACAGTATGCACAGGACGAGCACACACCATTGTTATAGCATGAAGGGCGAACGTCGTTGTGTCAGCATCGATGATGCAAGCCCAAAGCGAGCATACAAGCATTAAACGTTCTAGCATAGAACGCGGGAAGAAGCGAAAAATTGCCGCGTAAACCTCTGCCGAATGGTGCATGTTTACAAAGCAACGAATGGTCACTGAGGAGAACAACAAATCTTTTATGTATTGTGGCAGACGAAAGAAAGTCCACCTCCTTTCACTAACTTTTGCTATCAGTGCCACGTATCATAGCGTGCGTTAAGTAAAACTAGTTCAACCTTCCCCTTTAACATAAACCAACTACCCGCATTGTAGTAATTAATCATAACATGTCGGTTTCGAACGGATATCAACGCTTCTAATCGCTTAGCGCCAGCATCCCGACAAGTGACTAATGCACTGCGCTCTTGTGGCTCTGACCTAATTAATCAGAAAGTTGATAAGATCTTTAAGGAAACATCACCAAGGATATTTGAATTTTATTTCGTAAAGTTTAACAAGCACCGTTAGACGAGGGAAGTAGTGTTTTTTTCTAGTCGAAGCAGCGGCGGATGGTGGCAACCACGCGTGTTCTTTTGATCTGCACTTCACAACACAAGCGCAAACTTTTGTTACAAACGTGTACGCCGTCCAGTTGCTCCATTCGTGTCTGTCCTTGCCATCCGATCATCCATAGGTCAGGAGTCAGGTGCACGATGACTGTTGCTTCTTTCGGCCCGAATCCTTGCAGCTTTGGAACTTCGACCACCAGGTCTTCCAAAAAGTTGACTGTGGTTTCAGTACCGCTTTGAATCTAGAACATAATTCTAGTTTCTTTATGACATTCAAGTGGTTTGCTTACCTGAAGTACGCGCTTGCTACAACCTGCTGCGGTCAAGTAGTTTAGCATGTCTCCAGTAGTGGCTGTTAAGTCGCTACCAGCAATGAGCTGTCCAACTTTGTTGAGATAGGTGCATGAACCGAGCAGGTAAGACAGCGGTGGCGATGTGAAGGCGTAGACAATTTTCATTGTCCTACACTGGTCGAAGCAGTTTAGATACCGCCGGAGCAGCAACGGCTCTTGAGGGCAATTGAGCAAGTCCACATCTGCTTCATCAATCAGATGCTTCACGCGATCGAGACGGCTGCACATCATTCTAAAATAATTGTTATGTAGTTAGGTCTTATTTGCTCAAAATTACATGGGGGGGGGTAACACATTTTTTTACTAAACAGCTTGTATATATGTATGTATTATTGAGCTATGGAAGGAGACTAAGAGACTTAGCGCTTCTTAAGCAATAAAAGCTTAATTTCACTTACGTGAACGTATCTCCTCTAGCTATGGACGGCATCATCATACGTAACACTGTGATTCGACAGTTGCGTAGGCGGTTGGTGACCTGTGCAAACCCGCAACGCACTACTGCCGCGTTAGCACTTAGCACCACAGCATGCAGCGGACGAGCACACACCATAGTCATAGCATGAAGTGTGAACGTTGTAGTGTCAGCTTCGATGATTGAAGCCCATACCGAGCATACGAGCATCAGGCGCTCTAGCATAGGACGGGGGAAAAAGCGGAAAATTGCCGCATACACCTCTGCAGGATGGTGCATGTTTACAAATGTAACAGATGAGGTCGTGAAGGGAACGGCTTGTATACGTTTGTACCGCAGCGAAAGAAAGCCCACCTCCTTTCACTAACTTTCGCTATCGGTGTCACGTATCATGACGAGCCTTAAGTAAACCTGCTCAACTATCTCTTCCAGCATGAACCAACTGTACACACTGTGGTAATTAATCATAACAATGTCTGTTTCTTGGTGATATCAAAGCCTCTAATCGCTTCGCGCCAATATCCCGACAACTGACTAATGCACTGCACGCTTGCGGCTCTGACCTAATTAATCAGATTATATGATACGATCTTCACAGAGTCACCGCCGGAGAGTATTTGAATTTTATTTTTGTTGTAAGGGTCCATAACAATGTCAGTAAATGGTATAATACAAACTTATCGGTTAGAGACGTATGCTTCTTTCGAGTACCCATAGGGATATATGTGTAGCTGCTTGTCGATTGTACCTTTCCTGAAGACCGGTCTGTATATCTTGTGCATACGGCGCGTAAACACATTGAACTTTGCATCACGACCGATTCGGTCGTAAGTCAGTGTTATGGACTTACAATCCGGTTGTGCTAGCACCAGTCGTTTCATTACTTCGTAGCTGAGTACGTCGGATGTTTCATGGTTGAACGTTATTCCGCGGACTTTTTGTGTTGTGCTACTTGTTCCCGTCTCCAGGTCTCGCATTTTTAGGCCGTAGTTTTTGTTACCACCACAGATAAATTCTTGTATGTCCTGTCTTGGACACTCATCGGTCATTTCGCCCAAGAACCGGCCAGCTGGTATTGGTGGAGGCTCGTCTCTCTTGCAACAAAACAGGACCGAGTCGGTATCTGTGTAGACAAGTTTGGAGCCTTTCGGCCCATCGGCCTTTTCTTCAACCGCTTGCATATGCTTGTAAAGCTCGGCTCGACCATACGACGTCGTGAAGATAGCAATTACCAAGTTCGAGTTGGAGTCTTCACGCGCGCACCTCTTCTTATACTTGTAGCTGACCCTCATTTTGTAGTTGCTTAGAGGAACAATCCCGGTAACCTCCAGGCTACCATTGTCCAACAGCTCGTAGATACGTGACGGTGAACTGACTATTTCCGTCTGCGTACGATCCAGGCGCATAGCAAACCGTCCCCACAAAGAGTTAGCACATAGTTTTGCAATATAACGCAAACCAGGATTTTTGCACACCTTGTCCTTACGAATGTGGATGTTTTCCTTGAGACGATACTCTTCGATAAATTCATCCTTAGCTTTTTCTACGTCAGGCGCGTTAAGTATAGTTTCGTCCCATCCGGAGGACTCGATCTTAAGCCGCAGAAATTCGCTCATGTACCCTTCGAAGATAGTGTCGTCCCATTCGGTGTAGTGCCAAACTTCTATGGGTTCAAGAATCTTGTACCCGTGATCTAGCGCCAGATCCAGTTCAACGTGCGTTGTTGTCGCGACAAAAGAGCGTTCCTCATCAGTGTGACCACATTCGGGCTCACGGTACGGGCTCTTCTTGCGTGATCGCACTGCACATGTACGGCATAGAGGGAAAAGAAGCCTACCATCATCACGTAGGGGAAGTACTGGTAGAAATAGATCTTTGGGTGGTAGAACGCGCACCTTCCATATACCTTTATATTTAGCGTATTCCGGCTCTTCTTTGCTCTCCCAGGTTTCGTTAAGACGATAAAAGTCTCGGATTACCGTAGGATGTCCAACGGGATATGCCTTACGCAGTACGTAGGGATATAAAGAGACTATGTCGTAGTACTTGAGTATCTCATCAGGTTCTGGTTTGTAGTACATACGGACCGGCCCCGTACGTCCCCCAAAGAACCCATCGCGAGGATCTAGCGGCCCTGTGTCGAACGTGTTCTCAAAAAATTCACGCATCGCTTCGTTTTTCGACAGCTCTTTTTCCACTTGGCACTCCCATACCATAATAACACGTAGCCTATGATACCTTTCTAGTTTGACAGCACGGTCCTGTGTTCGTTGAAGCAGCTCTTCGGACCAGCCGGTAAACAACTTGGTGTTTGTTTTATAGCAAAAGGGGCAGCCATGCACGACGCACCCAAGAAATTCGATGGCGACGTCTTCTGTAGGCGCCTCAACGCAGTAAGGGCATCCGGCAACGTTGCATTTTTTAAAGCCGTCTTTGTGCCTTAGTTCTGCTGGTATGTACCCATCAAGCTTATGTGTCCCAACACGCTTTTCACCAAAAGCTGTATCACGATGTTGCACAGCGACCCCGTGCGCGTCAGCAAACCATTTAAGGTACTTTAGAGCAATGGTGCTCTGACGATCGAACTTTCCGTATCCGTGGTTTGGCACGACAGCAAGTTTGTTCTCCTTCATGAACCTTTTCTTGAAGATGCGTAGACAGCCGGAAGTGATAGTACAACACTTGTTGAACATGTCAC
This sequence comes from Aphelenchus avenae, assembly GCA_020875895.1. NCBI lineage: Eukaryota > Metazoa > Nematoda > Chromadorea > Rhabditida > Aphelenchidae > Aphelenchus > Aphelenchus avenae. Next base: position 109,285 of record JNEY01000395.1, read on the forward strand.
ATTCAGCAATATCATTGAAAAGCTCACGAAATTTTGCTATGCCTTCCATAAGTATTTCCACGTCGCTGACGCAATACTCTTTCAACGCTTTCTTCAAGTCGAACTGAATCTTGTTCTTGTGCTTTTTGTACCACTGGAGGAATTTCGCACGATTAGCAGGTTTCATAGCGTTCGGAAAGTAGTATTTTTTCGGAGGAAGCCCTTTTAGTGTCTTATTGTAGTTCTGACGCTTGTTGAATCCGTACGGGAAGAACAGTTTAGCTAGCAGGGGAATTCCAAAAGATGCTGGAATAGATGACAGAGCCATTGGAAACATGAGCATTGAGTCACGTAACCAGAGTGCACAGGTGTCTTTGGTCTTTGGATGCTTTACCTGAAACAGCTTGTTTCCATTGCTGACTATTTTGGGCTCTATTCCACCGCGCTCCAACAATGCCTGGACCATGAAATGTCCATCATAACCACTCGAGTTGTGTGCGTAAGCGAACGTGGGATACTTTGTCGACAGCCCTCGTAATAACCATTCTTGAAAGTCACGGACCACATCTGAGCTCTCCCACGCAGCCCAAGTATGAAGCCTTTCAGCGCCACATATCTCACAACACGTATCTGCGTCCAGCTTCCTCCAGTCACCGCTTTCCAAGCATTTTGAGCATGCAACGATGGCAGCAATGTAGTTTACACCGTGCATTAACTTGTCGGGATCATCCGTGTTTGGCAAGTCGATTTCGCACTCGAAGTCGTATGCGATTATACGATGATCCTCGATTTTCGGCTCCGCCTGAACGGGTATGTAACAGCCGGATCCGTGCGCATGCCGCTTTTTGCATAATGAACAGTAGCGCTCGCCACACACGTGTTTCTTCTTCTCTACCCTGTAAACGACCTCACATCTTTCACAGAGATGGAAAGATTTGCAGGAATACTTCTTGTGTTCTTCGAAGCAGTCAGCGCTTACGAACGTCCGCTTACACTTGTCACACTTGATGTTGTCGTCACCTGTGCATGGGTAATTCTGCCCCATTCGAAAACAATCTGCACACCTGATTGGGCAGTATCGCGAGTGGTCACGCTTGCAGTCAAACGTTACTTCACATTCCGGGCAGTAGTACGAGCGGCCGAATAGTTTTTGCGGCGAGCGTACTACATCGAAGTGATTCTTATGATGGTACAGGCAGATGGTGTGCTGCGCATTAATCCTTCCGTTGAATACGGTTTTTGTACCAGACGTAGCGGAAAAGACCATTATACGATACTTGTTTGGCCACTTTCGTTGATAGTACGCTTGAATCTTTGACACGTCTCTCATACCATAGTGTTTACGATGACCGTTATCTTTTATACCGACGTCTTCTTTCATACTGCGTGCGAGTGCGGAAAGCAGTTCTTCCCTTCCACAGACACGCCGTACCTTTTTAAGGTCTCCGTTAAAGTCTGCGTGAACTTTAGCAATGATAGCACTACGAAACAAGCACAAGTTGTCTTGAGCGGGGACTCTTATAAGCGCGGTTTCTTCCAAATTAAAACCTTGCATAGGGATGAGCTTTGACCCAGCCCCGACCGGTGACTTGATAAGTGTGATTTTCAGTGTTAAGCGTTTGTCGTAGAGCGAAACGCTCTTGTCACTTTGGTGAAAGTCATCCAGAGCGCTTGTGATCTTTTGCGACGTGTTTTCTTCGACAGGCCTGAACGGTATCAGGAATTCCGATTCCATGTCTTCGACAGCAAAAGCAGCACCAAGCCATTCAGCACGGTACCCTGCTTCCTCAGACTTGGAAATGGCTTCGTCAATTAGCTTCTGGATGATTGCTTCGATAGTCTCAACACCCAGGTTGACGTTTTCGAAGTCGTTAAGACAAAATTCGGTCTGGTAACCGTGGTATCCGAACTTTCGCACAAACCGTTCCTGGTGCCGCAGCACTTCGTAGTACTGTAAAAGTTCCTCGTCCTCGACTCGATTAGCTTCTCCGTTAACCCCATTTTCGTTGTTATGTTCTTCCAATGAAACAATACGGTACGACGGACGGCTCAGTTCGCTGTCACTTCCATCATCTTCGTCGCTGGATGGTTCCTCTTCCAGTTCTTCTTCAAAACCGTGACTGGTTTGTCTCTGTTCTTCGTGTTCGTCACCAGTTGAACGCTCAAAAAGTTCGGACTCAAGACCAGCTGCTCCTCCTGTCTGCTCCGTGGAACCGCTAGCACCATTATTTGTACCAACAGTCGATGTGGCGTGGTAATGTTTTACTTTTTTTTGCTTACACGGGACACCATCATCACTTACCGGTAAAATGGTGGGTGCGATCCGCTTTGACATGATCGCTGCCTTTTATCACCTTAGAATTGGTTGGAGGAAAATTAGTTCAACACAACCGCTCAACAAAGCTTAGCACAACTTTGATGCTGACGTTTGACACCACGAAATATAGAGCATCTCCGAAAGGCGACAGGCGTGCGCGCACAATATGCCCGCAGGGCATAAAAACCGGTTTTTCTTACCGATAGCCGACAAGGAACTGTTTAAACTTGGGGGACCTGGTTTTTAGGTTCCTGTAGTACCGTAGATCGGCCGCATGGTGATATACTATTTCGCTCTTCAAAACAAAAAAAACGCGTAGCCAACCTCTTATTGTGACTGGTATATAGAAAAAAATGGCCCCGCTTTTAAAAGAGCTATGTGGCCTATTTGAAAACTGCACAGTCTACGAACTAGGCGGACACATCCATGATAACGTGAACGAGCTGGACATTCTTTTAAAAGAAGCGAAATTGTGGGTCAACTACACATGGATGAGACCGCGATATTCCACTTTTAAAGGGTTTTCCCAAAAAGGCGCCTTCGAGCAATGTGTCCTCAATTGCGGTAAAAAATGTGCAGCAGACTTTATGCTTGAACATCAACTGACCGAGTACTATAACATAACGCTAGAGTACCCGTGGCTACAGTGTGTCGTAGGAATCGCTAACGAAGACGCTTCCATTGTTGTCAATCCAATAGAGCTGCTTCATGTGCCTCCTTTGAACACCATACTCAACCTCAGCTAGCTGCACATTCAAGAACTTACTTTAAAGAGCATGGTTCTCTTGTGCTAGTTTTCCGCTTATCTAAACAAGGACTCTTATCCAAAAAAATTTTTTAGAACATGGTCATGTAATAACATTATTACATGCATTTAGCCAGCATAAGTGGAACTAGCTTTGTATATGCGTCCCTTGTTATTATAATATCAGGTAGACGCGCGTGCCGCACGGTACGTTCTTCGGGTATTGTAGGCATGGCCTTCCACGGAGGAAATCCGACAAAGTCGTAGAGCTGACCATCCAAAACGAACTTGCGATGCTCCAGTAGACGTGCGGCCCTGTATCGTCCAATTCGTGTTTCCAGCATTTCTTCTAGTTGCGAAATATCACAGCCTAGCCGTTCCGCAAGCAACACAATTACAAGCATCGTTGTTTCTCCCTCGTCTTGTAAGAAGGAATAAAGTAACGTAAAGGATTGTGCGTTCCCAAATAAAACGAAGATAGTTTAAGTGAACTGGACGACCTTTGTTTAAAACGGAAAGATTGCGAAATGCGATAATTACCATGCACGAATCCTCCACGCCTCTAGCTCACAAACTGGTTTTTTTGGGGGGTGTGGTATTGTCTTCACATATTGCGCGCATGTGCATACTAACATGTCGTGCTTACTGAGCGAATTTATTTACAGCTATTTTAAATTTCGTGACCCCGATGCGGAGGAAGATTACTATGCTAGAAACCCGGGCAGTATTGTGAACATGATTGAGCAGCTGTTAGCAAAGGAACTTCTTCGGTGCGGCAAGTGTAACAAAACGCTAAGGAACGCTCGCGTTAAAACGTCGTGGACCGTGTTTCCGGTGCTTAAGTTACAGCGCACAGAACATGCCGGACACTCGTCCATGGAACTGTTTGAAATTGTTTGCCTTCATCCGCTTGCCCGTGGTGCTTCGTTCAGAGCGTGGGAGCGTCATTTGCCTTCTGCACGTGTGCTATGATGACGTGTTCGGGCGAGAGTCTCCTGTAAACAAAAACCTAGAACGCATCGATCGGTTTATACGAAAACTTGGTTCAAAAGGTCAATTACGATGTGAGTTGTGTCAACACCTGATCACCGACTTTGAGGTTATTCGGTATCCACCACTATCCCATCCTCTTTTAATCAGCAGCGAGCATGAAGGACACGAAGAGATACCGCTTTCCGAGGTAGCATGCTTACGACCACTGTTTCGCGATGCCGATCGGAGCATGATTCAGCGGTCTTGATTCATTGTGATCACTGTCTGGTTACTGTAAACACTGTTAGTTCGTAGACATGTCCAGCTATTTATGTCATTATATTGAGGATGTCTTTGATTTTGAAAACCCTGGTTACGAAGAAGCCTTTTACTCAAAGTACCCACATTTAGTGGAGGCAGTTATTCGGGAATTGTGCGAGAAGCAGCTGCTTGAATGTAACGAATGCCAACGAGTTATCAATGATTTTTGCATGGAATGGATACCGTACCCTCGTTTAGTAGTTACATCTCACCGCGGTCACGAAAAGCTTGGATTTGACGACGTCATATGTCGACGTCCGCTATTTCGTAATGCAATGCGATGCCTGTGCTAAGATGTTACAAGGTCATTTCAGCGCGTGTTCATTCCCGCCCCTCCCACTTCGCGATACACTCTCTATTATAGCGTCGCAGTGCACGATGGACAAGTCGGGCGAGTGCCTTCTCTCCGAATATTTGCTCGACCTGTTTTGCTTGAAGGAAATTGAGCAGGTGTACGAACGGAAGGCGTCGTTCATCAAGTACATCATCACCAGCCTCTGCACACTACAGCATCTCAAATGTGCACGTTGCCAGAAGATGCTTCAAGAGGTAAAGCTACGACCGATCAATGACCGACTCGTCGTTGCGCTAAGCGAAGAACATGCAGGACACGAGTGGGCACAGCTTGATCAAGTAATATGTCTGCGTCCACTAAAAGTTGATAAGCTTGGGTGTGTTAATAAAAGTCGTTTATTGTATTGTTGTACAATTGCCAAGCCGCGCGCGCCCCTCCCCTCACCTCCCCCCTCCCTCCAGTCCTTGTTGACCCTTGTTCCTGGGGGTCGGCTCGTGTCGGGGGTTGGGTTGGGGGGGGGGGGTGGGGGATAAGCCGAGGTACTTGTACAAGCCAGATTAGGTCTGTTAACGTTTTATTGGTACCGACGCTCTTTTTTTCTCTCTCTTCTTTTACTAGATATGTTTGCTCTAAGCAACGTAAAATATTTTAAATGTATGCATAGACCATGCGTAGATGCATGTAACGATAAGGGTGTTTATGCTGTTGAAGCATTCTTTCCCGACTCGTCAGCAGTGACTGAACCGGAAATTGCACTAGAGCGTGTTATTAACTCAGCACTGGACGCACTCATTGAAAAATGCCCTCTGGCGTACACTAGCCTTTATTTTTACGTAGGTGCGCATTTCACAGACGGCGAACACTGTTTTGCATATGTACGAGCCAAACGTGCCGACATAGTAGGATTTGTGCTTAAGGCTTTCCATAGAAATACGCGCGTACAATGGCAAGATGTGTTCACAAAGGGATTTCTTGCGATAGCACTTGTCTGTGGTCAGGAATCCATCAGCGGAATGGCACATGGCGACGTCGGCTCCATTGATGACGAGGGCTACGTTTACGACATGATTCACAACGCACATGTGTTCCATAGCACGTTAACGCAACATCCTTTCTCATCCTAGTCTGTGAAAAAGTAATCGATATTACGTCATCCGCCGCCGCACGTCAGAAACCGGTTTTGCTACATACGCGAGCGAGCTCTCGCACGCTATTCATTTTCCATTTTGTCCGTGTTAGCGTGTGGTTGCTTGTTCTCTAGAATGTCCGAAATTAGCACACAGACCAACGAGGCACCCAAGACCGTGTGGCAAATGCCTGTCAAAACGCTGCCTACCGAAATTCCATCGTCGGAGCCTGTTGTAAAGCGGCTACGTCAGGACATGACGTCTCTGCAAAATCTGACTTGGGAACAAACGGTGAATGCAAAAATGTGCCGTTTTCGCTACGCATGGATGGTCTCAATGTGTGATGCTTGTCGCACTCAATTCTTCAACGACAAGAACAAGGTGCAGCCGACAACCACTGGAGCTCGAGTAAGTTTTGACCTGTGCGACGCGTGCTGTGACGGCAACATGTTCATGTCCAACGTCTACAGCAAATGCTTCCCCTTCACAAAGCAACAGGTGAACACTACCACTGTCTAACCATACACTTTTATTTGGCTTGTTGTCAAATAAAACTAAGTTACTTCTGACCTTTTAGCGATTATTACCTTATTGTTACTTGGTAGGCAGTGCTTCCTCGGAAGTTGTTTGATGTTACCTTAGTATTATTCAGTAGACAGCGCTTCCTCGGAAAGCAGGTAAAGCTGTTTTAGCGTCAAAACCGGTTTTTATTTGAATTTTGCGCACGCAGCGGAAAATAGGTCAAAACCGGTTTTCATTGGAATGTGAGGAATGCAGTCAAAACCGGTTTTCATTTGAATTTACGCACGCACGCGCTGCATCGAAAACCGGTTTTTGTGCTACGCATGTGCGTCCGCGCAAGCCACGCCCACTTTTGAACGCGTCGCGTACGTCAAAAATCTCGCGCGCGTCATTCTTTATCAATTTTCTGGTGGTGGAATGTTCGCGCTTTCTAATGTGCAATATTATAAATGTATGCGTGGCTCATGTTGGGAAGAACCTAGCGGACACGGCGCGTACGCTCTGGAAGCCATCTTCCCCGACACCACCGTGGTTCCCGAGCCAGAAGCAGCCCTTTCACGAATCATCAACTTGGCACTGGATGCCATCGAGGCGAAATGTTCCGTCGCCGAAGGCCACCGATTTTATGTCGGCGTTCACACTACCGAAGAAGACCATTGCTGTGCCTACGTGCGTGCCGACCTTAATCGCAAGACTCTGATCGATCAGGTACTAAAAACTTTGTACTTAGATCCACGTGCTCTCTGGTATTCTGTCTTCAACGATGGTATTCTTGCAATGGCGCTCGTCGTTCCTGCTGTGGATGTACCCGGCTGTGCTCATACTTATCCTTACGACGACGTGGACTACGCCCAAGGCATGATTCATAACTTGCACTTGATTTCACCTGTAAATTATCATCCTTTCCAACAATAAAAGCTTTGTACTCCAGCAACTTGGGCAAGTTGCACCCAAAAATCAATAACCGATCAGTACTCAGAATACGGGCAAAATGTACCCGGCTTGTGACCAATGCACCCGGGTTCATCGGAGGAGGGGGCGGAGCCTCCGACGCCGATGCACCTGGGTGCATCTGGGTACAAGTTGGGTGCATTTATGCCCGGTTTCTGAGTACTCAACTACTC
>JNEY01000396.1:0-14514 GCA_020875895.1 Aphelenchus avenae
GGGTACTGAAAAAAAAAGTGGAAATGAATGGCGTTTTTTTCTTGCCATTTCCATTCATTTCCATTTCCCACAGGCGAAATTTCTGGCCATTTCCAGTTCCATTTCCCACTAGCGTCATTTGTTGCCATTTCCATTTCCGGAAATGGGGGGTGTTACTTGGAGTTCGCAAAACATGTTTTTTTTCAAAAAACATGTTTTAGCGTTACTTATCTTCGGCCAAAAAAACATCTTTTTCGAATCAAAAATTTTTTTTGGGTCTTTAAAACAGCTTTTTGTTACTTGTCCTGATATAAAAATTCGTTTGGGAGCATCATAATATAAAAGTACTTATTTGTCGCTTGCCTTGGCTGCACCACTCATAACTCGATTTTCAGACGGATCCGTTCAACTGGCACTTCTTGCCTAATCACTACCGGCTATACTCGACCCATACCGTCGACCACACGGTCCGGTTCGATACGGACTGTGGCACTCTGGCCGCGGATAGCGGCGCCACTCACTTCCTATGGGACCCGGAAAGCGGCTTCTGCGCAGTCTCGTCCGGTCTGACAGCAGCAGAGCTTTTAGTTGGCGAGCAGCAAGGTTTGTGTTCCAAATCGGCTTCCGGCACCCATATAGATGCCGCTTATTTATTGGTGTTGCTTCTGGAAACTGCTAGAATGTACATCACCTGATTTAGATTCAAAATCGAGTTTTTACTACGTCCGGGACTTCGCACTCGTTGTGCCGCCAGGAAATCGGAACTGTCCAACAGAGGCACAGCTAAAACGAATGATCAATAATCACTCTGGCAGAGCCAGACCCCACAAGGCGTACGTGGCGCGACAAATGCAAAAAGAACGAGCACTCCGATGCGATGGATACAACGACAACTGCGTCTACAGTGTCGCCAACGACAAACTTGACCAAGACTGCAAATGTGACGTCTCTGAACACACCTGTAATGAGCGTGGACACTACGTTGCCAAAAAAGTCATCTTCTACAGTAAATATCCGCGTGGTTAAAACCGACTCTTCGTCTGCTGTCCCTGTCACATCGACACGTTCTACTACGGTTTCAGGACGAATGCCCCCTGTTCCGCCGGCTGCTGTAGCGCCAGCGCCCCTGCCGATGATAGATGCGTCGGGCTCAGTTTCAGACGGCGTTCTTACAAACGCTCCCATCACAGCTCTCACCGCCTCCAAGACTACGTCGTCCGCAAAGAGTGATAAGACGATGGGAGAACATCCCGTTACGACCACATACGCTAACACGCCTTTGGTCATAACGGCTCGGGACTCACCGGCCGCTTCATCGACAACAGATGGTTCCAGCACCGTGCCGAACATCGTGACCCATAGTCCCTCCACATCTGCCACTAGCATCGCAACTATGGCATCCGTAGCGATGGATACAACCACGGAAGGTCATTCCATTACAACCACGTCCTCGGTCACACCTTCGAAATCGACGGCATCCGGCTCACCGATCGCTGCAACGAAAACAACTTGGTCGACCACAGATAACCACAGCGCAGTTTCGAACGCTATTACACACATCCCCTTGACAACGACCACTAGCGCTCATACCACGACGCTTAAAAATACGGACGCGACTACGGAAAAAGAGTCGATTACAACCACGTCCATAACGACGACCACTAGCCCTGCAGGAACGGCGCCACGGAGTGCAACTTCGGACTCGACTGTCGATAAAACGACGTCAACATCATCAACAAGCAAAAGACATTCGGATACTATCACATCGACCAGTCCCACAGCTGTGACCGTCCCACGGGAGACGACGACAAAGAACGACCCGGAACCGACCCCATCTCCGGCGAAACCGAACCTCGTCACAAAGATCTTAGGTCGTTCGACTTCGAGCGCTCCAACGCGAAAACCCACGACACCGTCATCAGACACCATGTCCACGAGTACGACAACGTCGACTGTCCCGCCATCTTCGGCTACAGCAGCGGCAACAAGCAGCGTGGAGACAACCAAACCAAATGGGGAAACGAAGAGACTCACAATTACTGCTTCGAATGCAGTGAGGGGTAATTCTCTTTTATTTAAACAACGCTTAGAAACTATGTGAGTCTCAAAGGACTAGAGAGGTTGTCTCGTACTGTTCAGAACCGTTAACAACTGCTCACAGGAGAGAAAGTATGGGTGGGCGTCAGCTGAGTGATTACGCGAATACAAGGACTAGGCGTGTAGGTAAATAATCTACCGCTAACGCAGAGCTGCTAAGCGGATGATGACCTTTTTGTGGAGCAACCGTATTTCATCCCATTTGCGGTTCTGTCCTCAAGTCCTGCAGGAGAAATGTGATAGGACAAGTAAGCTTAGGTCCTTTATTAAAAGGTTATGCCCTGTGTCCGAGCACGTGGCTCTGGGCTCATTACAGCAGCAGGGCACAGTGGAAGCGTGCTGAGCTCAGACGCATCGCATGTAAAGGGACGTAGGCGTGAATGAGCGGGAAGGAACAAGTGAGAAGGGAGACGGGCGGACGGGTGCGGACCTAGACCGCATGACAGAAACGTAAGATTCGAGAGCTTCAGGTGCTCACTGACGTTGGGAGTGAAGAGGAGGGGTCCAAGGGAACGACCACAGTTGTTCGTGAGTGGCGGAAGTGGTTCTGAAAAATCGTTTTGTGGGTTTTACATAGTTCCTGCACGTAGCCTTGTACGAGCAAACGTGCCACAGTTTAGCAAAAAGGCCTTCTCTGTCAATCTTTGTTTAGAGGCTGAGTTGAAGGACTACTACCTCATACTTACGTTGTGGTACAGTAGTACCAAACGCAAATTCGAAGGCATGCCATTCTAAACCACTCACAAAGGAATATTTAAAGATAGCTCTGTAAGGATGTGTACAGAAAATGATTACAGCTCGTTCGACGACTAAAGTGACGACTACTAAGCGATTGACAACACCGACGCCTGCAAAGACGACAAAGCGCACCACACCACGTACCACGATTCCGAATCTATGGGATTCCAATTTTGGACTTGGTTTAAGAGGATAGTATGGAGCATAAAGACAAAATTATTACGGTACTTTGCGCTTTTGTGCTCGGACAATACTGCTTGACGTACGGGCTTAGTTGGGTCCGCTTATTTGGGTACGCTTTTTTGGGTACACTTTTTTCGTTCCAGTCTTTTTGGGTCCAGTGTCTCCGATAAAGCTTCTTCCCGTGATGGCTTACGCCGGAGGAGGGTGACCGCGGATGGAGGTAGACTGAGTGACCATGCACTTTCTTCCGCCCGGTGTTCCACGCAGGCTCAGATTACCTTAAACTTCAAATGTCGCGTTGATGCTAAAAGGTTTATGCCAAAACGTAGCAGTGTCCGGTATCAGCTGATCACTTTCGACGTTAAAATCGAGACATGTTTCGAATCAATCTTGGATACCACGTTTTCTGTCCGGAAAAGGTGGAAATCGGTTTGCGACGGCTTACTACCTGCGTCGTAACTGAGTTGCTACCAAGTACTAACTACAGCCTTGCAGCGGAGCCCTAGGCTAGACATCAGAGGCGGTTAATCTTTAAGGCTTCATCCACTGACTGCGCACTTTAATACACAATCATCACTAAGAGCGGTTGGCGTGCAATGTAATGAAACATCCTCGATGTGGGCTAGAAGGAGGCAGAAGGGCAGGGGACATAGCACAGCGTGTATTGCGGGAAAGTTGACCAGCAAAAACTGTTAAATGATCCACACTTTCTTTCGCAAAATTGGCAAAGCAACTAGAACAAGCCTTACGGTCTGGACGTCCTTTGCTGTATACACGTGTGAAGACGACTAAGGCCTTCGCCGAGTCTCCGTTCCGGTTGGCAGCGAAAAAGACGTGCTTTAAACGACTACCTTTGACACGCGCCGCAAACCGATCGCTGGAATTTGTAACCAGCAAGAACTGCATCGGTTTCTGCCAACTTGTGTTGGTTGTTTGGCATCACACGCTCGAATCTGACAAACGTAGGGGAAACGCTCGCTGCAAATGTCCATGCTGAAAGCCGTACTATGAACTGACAACGCCCCAGCCGCATAGAGCCTTCATTGAATCAAGGCGAAAAGGACATAAGTGACATGGAGTCGACACAATTTAACGATTTATTGGTGTTTCCATGATACACATCAACAAGTTCCGCAGAAAAAAATACGGTGCATTTCTGATTGTTGTAGGTTTTATCGTATGAGATTCTCTGACCGCTCGACGATGCACATGCATCCTGCTCGACCTAGAGGTATGCTGGAACAGGCGTACGCTCCGGCGGTACACAAGCCCTCTCTGCAAGCACTCTATTAATCTTTTGGATCGATTGATGAATGTACCGGAATCCTTTCGATAAGCAAGCGGCTTGACATTCGAAGGGCTTCAGCCGACAATCTATCTCCTTGTCTACATAGCAGGCCAGTGAAGCCTGGACGACGAGTATAGGCAGAAGCAGCCGCAGTAGGCTTCTGCAATGGCGTCCTTCGCGAATCATTGTTTTAGACGCTGAAAGCTGTGCTGATTACACAGGGGCTAGCTAAAAACCATCATGTAACAGCGACATCGTATATGAACTAGTTGTCTGATCCGACAGACCCGGATATATAAACAAATACGCTGATTTCAAAACAACGTTGAAGCTTGAAACTAGGTAGTCTCTGACACCCTGAAGGTACCCGAAATACGATCTGGTCGATGGGGGGCTGAGACTGCCCCATCGCGGGATGAGAGGATAGTGAATAAAAATGTCCGCCAACAATACTCTACGAAGGATTCAAAACGTTTTCCCAAGCATGGAACTCTGGGTTGTTAAAAGCTACATCGTTTGATGGTTCGGCCATAATTAAGACGGTGGTTCTTGGTTGGGGTCAGGCCCGGCCTTGGTATGTAGCGCGTCAAGCACGCCGAACATACACCCGTTCACGGTATTTTTTAATTTCAGCGTAAGACAGTCATTCATGCGGGTATGCATACAACTAGAAAACTGATCATATATTCGTAGGCCGCTGAGCCTTATCCGGCCTACCCTATGAAAAAGGGAACGCGGGAGGAAACCAAATCCTTATAGACCAAAGCGCGGGTGTGTGCACGTCCACAAAAAAATTTTTGGTATCTGTTTCGACTTTGTTATTGTTCGATAGCCGTTGAAGAGCTAAGTACATGTCACGAAAGTACAGTCCTTGCTTGTTTGATACGAGTAAACGCTGATAGAGGCGCCAGCTGCGCGAAGCTCAGTCCAGCCGCTAGTTACTTACATAGCACACGAATGAACGTCAACGCTTGCTCCACGGCCACCGTTTTCCATTCCTTATTCTCAAATATGCAGTACCGTTTCCGCTAACAGCGGTACTAAACGGTACAACTTTGATTGAATCAGGGACTTACACCGACAGTGTCATTTCCCGTTCTGTAAAAAAGTCATGGAGTACAGGCAAGGGCGTAGCTAGGGGGACCCAGGCAAAACAAAGTCTTAACATAATTTTGCCCAAAAAAACCTAAATCTCTTTGGCAGCGCCTGAGGCGGGCAATTATAGGCTAAAAGTCTCGATATTGCTGGTTCAAAACCGTTTAGACCTTTAATTTTCAACGAATTTTACACCAAGGACGCCCGCAAGCTTCCTATGGCGGCGGCTTCGGCGTGCTGTTCTATGTCTAAGTACACCTAAAACACTGTTAAAGCCCGCTGTAGGGCAGAAATCGGACACTTCACGAAACTACCAAAAGGGGGGGTTAAGGCATTGTTTCGGCACCGAATAAATAGTTAAGGGTCTACCCTTGGGTGCGGCCCCTCTCTCGAGGGGTCCTAGCTACGGCCGTGAGTACAACACAACACAAAACGCTAAAACCTCGCTGTCTACGAGTATTTTTCCAGCATGGCAACAAACGAAGGAGACAATCACTTCCGACGAAGAAACAACCGTCGACATTTGACGCTCTTCCAACTGGAGGGAAGTAGGTGTGGTTTTCGGGCACGAAAAGCAAGGAACTGTAGAAATCATCAGGTACAGACAGCCGAGAACATTCAGTTATATTTGATCCCAGGGGCGTGCCATCGTCATTACTTCACCCGAAGACCCGCGAGCTTATCTCCGTACTGGTCGCTGTGCGTCGCAGTAAAGGACCAAGACTACGAAGTCGCGACGCTTAACTATGCGAATTGTGCGATGAGCGGAGACATATCGTAGGCGACAGCGAGAAGGGCGTTCCGCTGCTTTGAATAAATCGCACAAACAAGTATGCATAAACCAGACGAAAACGGATGTGCCCGACGTGTACGATGCAACTGTATGAATATATAACACCCTCTACCCTCTCTTGGCATAATCATTTTATTCGGCAATGGCTTCGTACCGTTACCATGGCGCCTGTTGTCTTTCTGATGGCTCCTGGTACTGACCCCGGTTATTTTGGATCCCCCGTCTTTTGTTTCAAGTGACCTTAGCTTTGACTAGCAAGCTTCGACAGGTCGTTCAAGGTGTTTGTTTGGGTTCTTAAGTTTATATTGTCAAGACTGGGGGAGGACCGGAATCGGTACTCAGTCTTTTATTTTGAATCGGGATCTAAATCGGTCAAAACGCCCGAAAAAAACCGATTCCTACCTTGTTTACAAACTTTCAAATTCATAAGCATGATGCTTACGAAAAGATGTACTTACATGCAAAATTTGCCCTGGCGGCACATAGCGACGAGCCATAAACGTTTCGGCTGCTGACCTACTACTCTAGGCCGGGGCAGACGTTACTGGCGGAGGGGTACGGCTGCGGTACGGGTGGTCATATCTCTAATATCCGCTATGCGTCTATGACTCAGGACCCTTCCTAATGCCTCAAATCCGAACATTGCGAACGCGCATGTTCGACTTGCAGTCTTTTCAGGTCGCAATCATGAAACTAGCCTCTACCATCTTGACGATAGCTCTCATTCAATCGGTTTGTGGGACGCTAATCATGGCTCCCACACATCGTGAACGGAAGCAACATGGAAGCGTCATAAGCCTACTCGCCGGTAAGCGGGAGCCAAACGCCTTTTTTAACGAGTATTTTGCTTCACTCGGTCTGCTATGTTTCAACCGCGAGAGTTTTAGAGACCACGGCAAAAACTACTCAGCCCATAACCAGAGAAGGAACTCAGTTCTTTACGAATCTTTCTATCGGTACGCCGCCTCAGGTCTTCTTCACGCAAATATCTATGACCACGTCGTACTCCTGGGTGCCGGATAACAGTTGCCTGTGTCCTTCGATATGCAGCAAGCCACGTGAGTGTTGTTAGCCCAAAGTACTAGCCTTTTGGCGCCCCCTCCATGCCCTTCCTGAGTACCCCTTGCTTCAGCGCTAAGGCCCATTTCGAGACTGACTGTCGGATCGGGGGCATCGGAGTAGAAGGAAATCAAATTCCGCGAGTGAATTTCCCATTTCTTGGATCCCGTAAAAGGGACCGAAAGCAACGCTGACACTCAAGGATTTTAGTGGCCTGCTTCGGCTTCTGCGACAACACATCGGAGTGCTGCGACGAGAATTTCACGAACAGCGTTGCGAAACCGCGCTCCGGGAACAAGACGATTCTTCCTGCCTTCCCATTCAATCAGCCCGGCTACGGAGAGTGCAATGCGAAGCGGCATCGCTTCGACAGTTCCGCGTCCAGCACCTACTGAGGGACGGTCTCGTCTTCAAGACCCACTTCAACGACACTGAAATCCCGTGGGACTACGACTGGTCCGTATGGGGCGTTGGCTTCATGGGCTACGATACGATTCAGGTACGTGCAGTCTCGCTATACTTAGAGGCGCGTACCGTACTGCGTACCGTATTCTACGGTACGGGACACAGTACGGCTCAAGTCCACTACGGTCGGAATTACTCGGGCAAATTGCGGAATGGTCTCATTACGGCGTTTTCATAAACCTTGACCGGAAACCAATATCCCATGCATTCAGTTATCCAACTCTTCGCCGGGATCCCTCAACCTTGCTGATGCGGACCAGGGCTGGGCGGCCTCGGTCTCGGTACCGGTATCCCGGTGGTTTTGGTCTCAGTCTCGGGCACCGAAAAAATTCCGCCCAGCCCCGATGTGGTCGGGGCATTCGCAATGAACGGCATCATGTAATATCATTTAGCTTGGAAGTCTTTCCGTGAAGCACGCCATGTTTGGGCAAGCCAGTACGATCCTGCTGCGACCGGACATTCAAGGAGTTCTAGGTAAAACAATCTTCAAAAGTTTTGCATGACGACGCATATTCGGAGGTTACGTCATTATTGTAGGACTCGGGCCCAGCGCGGCGAGCCCCTCCGTCATCGAGTCGCACGTCGTCACCGCCTTCAAGCATGGCCTCATCGCCCAGCCCGTGGCGACTGTTCTCTTGACCACACGTTGTGAGACGCCAGCGATGACCTTTGGCGGAACGGACGACGCGAACTGCGGCCCGCTTGAGGCATGGCATGACATCAGCGTGTCGTCCGACGCATGTAAGCAAGCCTAGCGTGGAGTGTCAGCTTGCTTGGAGAGATTGGGACTGGTACGCCGAAAACGACAAAAACATGGCAGCTGCTTTGACTTTCAAAGACCCAACCTTCAACGACTTCTCGGGACAAAAAAATCCTTCATTTTCGCACTAATTATAGTCATTTAGGCCATTTACATCCAATTTAGGGCCCTGTTTTGACTTTTTCCCGAACAGAGGGTTGCCCCCCCCCCCCCGCTGAGCCGAAGATTCTGCCTACGACCCTGCTAGCGCTTGCTTAGTTGCGGCGGCTAAAGAGCTGAACTCTGCTTACGCTCAGGCACTCCAAACCTGAACCGCCTCTGGAACCGTGCAATACTGAGCCAGAAAGCTTCGTCAGAGTAGAACTAGGTCACACAGATCTTTCTTCCCTGTAATTGCGTTAAAACACCCTGAAACGGAGTGTCTTGAAATATTGCAGCACAGATGGAGAACAAATCAAAGACTTAGCAGATTTCAGCGCGTTTTTTTTGTTGTGGTTTTGTTACCTTCTTCCACCCTTTGAAGCAGTAGACAGTTTGTCATTATAGCCTTCATTTGTGCTCTTGGGCAGTCACTCCGTGTACGGTATTTGTCCATCCAATATTATTTTGTTTTTTTTTGAAATCGGCATTCTCCAACCAGCATATTTCTCCTGAGATCAATACCAAAATCATGGAGTTTCTCAGTTTCCCAAAGACCGATATCGGTCTAGTTCCCGGCGCTAATCCGAAACGAAAACTGTCTATGATGTTCTTCGTGTTGGAGATATCGACTTTACGTTCCATTTTGTGTATTCCACTTGGATGTAGAACTGATCGTTCCGATTAGTGCTTTTTTGCTTTTTCCGGAAAATTATTTTAGTATGAACTAAATGCAGGATTTAAGGACCCTTCCTCATCGTCGGAGGACGAAAGGATGAACGTAGAGGAACTCACTATGGACACGACCGACAACGATTTGGAAGAGGAGGATAAGCAGCATGACGTGACCATACCGCCCACTGAGGACGAGCAACAGGCTGACAAGGAGACGGACAAGAGCGAAGGCGCAGGACCTGAGGTAAAGTAGTGAGCACGGCGCCGATCGATGTCGCATGAAGCAAAATGAGCATGCGCAACGAGTAGGAGTGAACGTACGATAAGGGCACTGCTGAGCGTGCATATGAAGCAGCAAAAGCGCGCATATGGCCAAGTTTGAGCGTGAGCAGTCGCTCGTGGACAGGGGGCATTTGCGGCCTCGGCCCCACCGTCCCGCCTCTAGGGCTCCAGCTCTCCCCCCTCCGTCCGCCAACTTCCCGAGGGCCTTGTAAGGAACTAAGCTGCTTTTGTTTTGAACCCAGAAGTCTGGACGTCTTCGGACTTATTAGCTGCGTGCTCTGGCAGGTCCAGAGATTGCCCTCGACGTCCCACCACCGATTGAAGGCGTCTTCTTCTTGGAATGCATGCAAAACCTCGTACCTTAACGAAAATGAAGCGCTGAAAACCCTTTTGATTTCATACTTCAATGCTTTTCCGCGAGCTTTCTTGGTTCCTGGCTCTTGCGACGCATCGCTGTCGCTGGACGATTCTCCGACTGACGGTTTTGCCTTAGGACCGCACGAAAACAAACCGGAGTCACTGCCGTGGTCAGCGCTCAAGTCTGTGGGGAAAAACACTGCAAATCAGCGGATTTTTTTTAATCTGTGGGGAAAACGATGCAAATTAGTGGGTTTTTGAAATTAGTGGGGAAAACGCTATTTTGCCAATCCCAGCTTCCCTAGAGCTTTCGTTTGAGGCAACATGTGATGCTCCATCAAGGCCTTGCCCATGTGCATGCGTGCATGCTGCTCGATATCGCATGAAGAAGATTTTCCAGCTTTCCATAACCAACGAGACAATAGACGGAAAGAGTATCAGCCAACTTACCTAGAGAGCACGAGCTGAGCGTATGACAAGAGCAGGTGTTAGCATCCGTCCAAAACAGCTATACTTCTTTGCTTCCACTACCTAAACGACCAATAGACATTTCTAAGCGGAGACCACTGGTGCGTCGGGCGCCACGGACGCTGGCCCCAGAGCGTGTCGTAGGCGCTAATCGAGAACGCATCGACGCAATCCTCCAAGCGTGCTGCGAAACTTTCGGTAGACTGATTATGTACGGGTTTTTTTCTAAAGGTGACAGATGTGTTAACCGGCACGGTGGACAATGCGTCCGGCTCGGTGCACAGTTTAATTTATAGGGCCGACCAGTGGCAAATGAAATCGAACGCATCGTCGAGCATGGCAGGTGAGCAAGACGCCTGTGGCCTCAGGGCTCAGACCACATCTAGGGTTTCCGAAATGGCAGCGAAGTTCAAGAAGGATGCGATATTCAAGGATCACTGGCAGATCCGCGATGGTTTACTGGAACGGTACTATACTCCTGAAACCGTGTTGTACCGGTTAAGTATTTCCGCTAGATCTTAGTGTTAGCCGTGAAGTTCCCGAGAAAATTCTGCGTCATTTGAAAGACGTACAGGTAACCGAGAAAATCTCCTCCCCGGCGGTGGGGGGAGGAATCGTGTGCGGGATACCTGACACCTAACTAACCGCCAACTTAACCCCTTGTATGAGATGATAAGCCACTTGTGTCCTACGCATTTGAGAATGAGTAGTTCTGACTTGTTTCGCTGTTTTGATACCAACCACCGTATTTTGAGTGTCTGAGAATGAGTTGACTAACATACTGCTGAACTGCTACTACTAAACGGCAAAAACTCGATTTTGTACGTGTAAGCTTACAAGGAGGAGGAAGGGGTCAGGCGCGTGCTGACAGTTTGCTAACACGAAGGGGAGCGGGGCGGGGGGGGGGAATGGTAAAGGCGATGTTAGGCTAACACACTTTATGGACGCTTCCAAAGGATCCCGGCGACCTTTGTCCGCCGAGATCGTATTAGCCGTCAAGCAATCAGTTTCTCGGAAAGCAGCCAAGAATAGTAGCTCTCCAGGGAATTCTTCTCATTCGAATGTTCCAGATTCGTTGGCGAGGGTTCGGCGAGATCGATGACACATTTCAACCGGAGAGTACTATCCGCCATCCACTAATCACTCTCCGCGGTGATCCGGTTTTCGAAGACTATGTCAAGCAGAAGAACCTTCGCGATCCTAGCCACTGCCTCATGCCGACCGACGAAACGATGAAACTCGTCCGATACAACCTGCGTCGGGGTCGCTTGAGTGAGTTTTCGAATTACGACCATCTGTCTCTCCGGAACATTCTTTCCGCCCGAACGCTGGGGCTCAAGGAGTCAGTTCGGAAAGCCTAAATTTTACTAAGCTTGACAACGAATTAATGCCAAGACCGCTGACGGTCCATCAAGTACCTTGAGACTACGAAGCGCTTCCTTACCTCACCGCTCGTGAGTGATCGACACCTTAGACATCAATGCGGTTGTCGGCCAACAACATATAAGAATGCAGTTGTCGGCCAACAAAAATGTCCGCATTCTTACAGCAATTAGCAACAATTTGATCGATGAGTTTGTGCGCCGCCTAACCGGGAAGGTCCACTTTCAGTCAACAATATTGTTGAAGTGAGGAGTAAAAAGCTCGATTTTAGCCGTGGAAAACTACGGTCCACTAAAAGCAGCCGCAAACGACATCAATACGCGCTACCCAAGAGGCGAGCACGCGGACAAGGCACTGCAGGCTAGCTATGAGTCATCACAAGCGCGAGTCATGTCCAAACAGACGAAGAAATTACCCGAATGGCGCCTCGTCTATATGCTGCTGGACGCCGGCGTTCTCTGCCCAACTGCTGCCAACTCTAACCTGGGGCCTTTTGTCGTCTTTGAACAAGCCCTCTTCTACATAGGCAAGGGCACTGTGCAACGCCCCTTCAGACACCTCGAAGAGGCCCGCGACTACCTGCTTAAGGCAGATTCGCAACATAAACACGTAGGCATTTCAGAGCAATGAGCTCATTAGGCATCGCCGCTCCCGGCTCCTGGTCCGTAACTAGGTTATAAAGGACTCCGGCAAAATTGGGAGCCGCGACCGCCGACTCCCGACCTATTCTTTGCTCGTCCCTGTAAAAAAACAAAAAAAAACCTCGGTACTGCCCGGAGAAGAAGGAAGTCGGGCACTAGTCACGCCCGAATGAAGCAAAGCAACCTGAATTTCGGCATTTTCTTCCAGAGGCTGAAACTCCGATCGGAACCGGCTCGAGCCGTTAACAAACTCGGCCCATCTGGAAGCAAAACACGCACAAGAACATTGAGCTACTCCGTATTCGTTTTCGCAAGGCATATGAATGTTTAGCTCAGCGTCTGCGCTCAGCGTGTTGCCGACATCTGGATAGATGGTTATGGCGTCATTGTACTACCGGTCATCACCAAGCTCTACGACGACGACGCCAAGGGCCGTGAGGCAGCCCTTATTTCCCTTAAAACGATTGGTCAGTAGAGTTTCGCTTGGTTTCAGCCGGCAAGCTACACAATTCAGGGCTCTCAAACCTCGTGAACGCGGCTCGAGGAAACTTCCCGCCACTCGATAACGTGACCCCTAAGGACTGGGAGGAGCTGGGCGTAATGGAGCTCATCAAGGCGTACAAGCTTTACAAGAGAATCGAAGCGAAGTGCTGTTACCTGTGGGACATTCCGTCACAGATCGAGGACATCGAGTTGTGAGTCGCCCGACCATTTTCGTAGGATTTATTAGAATTCAGGTGGTACGGAGTGTGCCCGACACCATACCGATCCGAAGTGACCCTAGACGAACCGTCCACTTCGACTTCGCATATTCCGTCCGCCACCGGACGACCCGAAGGATCCGGGAATCTGCCAGCTTCACTTCCACCTGCCAATGCAAAGGTAAGTCTTTTGCGTCCCTTACGGAGGCAATTATGTGCTGGTTCCAGGAGTGGCATGCAAGCATAACCCAAGAACTGCGCCATCACATGGTCGCCAAGCTAGTGAAGGCGGTCTTCCCGTCACCCGCCCTAGCGACGCTTCCCGACGCGAAGGCCAAGCACCTCGTCTCCTATGCCCGCAAGGCGGAGAAGGAGATGTTTGAAGTTGCGGACGACAAGGAAGAGTACTACCATCTGCTTGCCCTAAAGATCTACAAGATCGAGAAGGAAGTGCAGGCAAGGAAGGACAAGCGTCTCACCGAATCGCAGTAGCCTCCTTCCGCGCTTAGCCTTATCCTTACTTACTAAAACGCACCTGTCAGTTTGTCGGTTTCAAAAAATTTCAAGTCCCGGATCCATGTTTGGTATCATTTGATAGTCCTTCAAAAGTTATAAAACTAGTTTATATTTGTTTTGGCTGAAACCCCTTTAGACGCCCGAAAAACGGGGTCATACCCCCAAAATCGGGATTTTTTCAAAGTCACGCCACAACGCCAAGTCATAGCTCAAATGATAGCCCTCGGTGAGCTGAGCACAAGTGTCAAATTAGTTTTTTTTTATACCCCTTTTTATCCCAAAAAAAGGGTCAAACTCACTTTCTCTAGGCCAATCCTTACTTACTAAAACGCACCTGTCAGTTTGTCGGTTTCAAAAAATTTCAAGTCCCGGATCCAAGTTTGGTATCATTTGATAGTCCTTCAAAAGTTATAAAACGAGTTTATATTTGTTTTGGCTGAAACCCCTTTAGACGCCCGAAAAACGGGGTCATACCCCCAAAATCGGGATTTTTTCAAAGTCACGCCACAACGCCAAGTCATAGCTCAAATGATAGCCCTCGGTGAGCTGAGCACAAGTGTCAAATTAGTTTTTTTTTATACCCCTTTTTATCCCAAAAAAAGGGTCAAACTCACTTTCTCTAGGCCAATCCTTACTTACTAAAACGCACCTGTCAGTTTGTCGGTTTCAAAAAATTTCAAGTCCCGGATCCAAGTTTGGTATCATTTGATAGTCCTTCAAAAGTTATAAAACTAGTTTATATTTGTTTTGGCTGAAATCCCTTTAGACCCCCGAAAAAACGGGGTCATACCCCCAAAATCGGGATTTTTCAAAGTCACGTCGATGCAAATCTACTTTAAAATTTTTATTATATAGTACCACTTTGTCGCGGGGCGCTCACGTCCTCGCTGAACGCT
>JNEY01000396.1:15572-36863 GCA_020875895.1 Aphelenchus avenae
CCCCCCTGTGGATTTAGCAAAATTTTTCGAAATTTTAACGACAAAAAGTTCTCGTCTAGAATGAATAGTTATGGCTTAAAACGTGTTCGAAACATTGTCACTGTGACAAGTCAACTTTGAAATTTTTGACGCTCGTCTTCTATTAGGGCTCGTCTTCTAATAGAGCTCGTCTTATATTAGAACCAATACGGTATGCTAATTCCCTGCCTATGTGTAGAGTAACTTTGTGATATATCCTCAGACGTGTACAGTCTACTAGCTGCTAATAAACCTTCCTCACTTGACATGTCTCTTTGCCTTTGTATAGCCTAGTAAGGATACGTCACCCCCCCCCCCCTCCCGACCAGCTTCCCTCCAATTGACCGCTATGCAAAAAAGGACACTATTTTCGGGTTTCGCACTCATGAAAACCTCCCTTGACCCTGTTTATAAAAATTTCCTTATTGTCCGATACGACCGATGCCATAGCGGGCTCGCTATATCGTATTGATAAGCAGGAACGCCCCTAACTCCCCCGTAAATGAGAATACCCCAGAGCTAGCAAAAGTCATAGTCATAGTAAACACGCACTTGCATGCTGTTACCAACTGATAGACTAGACCAAGTCCGTCTCATGTAAAAAACGCCCTTTTCGTGCCGGGTCCTGACCCGGATCAGTTTCTGTCTGCCAAGGTGAGCCGAACAAGCGCTTCGTGAAAAAGTCCATCAAAAATTGCAGTACTGGCCAGACTCCGTCACAAAAATTTTATTTTTTTGACTTTATGCCCTAGCGTACGCAGCCTAATAACGTTTGCATGGCTAACTAGCACACCTTTATTACAAGAAGGAGGTAAGCAGAAATAGCCAACGCACCAACGCATTCAAAAAGTACTGAGCTAAGAATTACTAGGCAAACATATCATCTTAGCGCACATTATTCTCGGCCTCCTTTTCATTGTTGCGATGGCGGCTGAGAATGATGTTCGCGTAAGTGTCCCATGGCAGAATGCTAAATTACACCTGCCTCAAACATCAGTTTGAACTGCCTACCCCTTAAGTCCGTAAACCAGTGCGGCAGTGTTCGGAAGGATCAGCACTCTCTTTTCTGTCCGGATGGCACTGATGATCTCATCGGCGACGTAGTCCGGTTCAAGCCATGGCTGAAGCTTTTTGGCGTTCCTGAAGTCGAGGATGTTTTCGACTGAGACCAGTGCAGACAAAACTCCCCTCCCCAACCAAAAAAGATCGCTATTGAAGAATTTACGGTTTCCGTTGTTCGAGCTTATTTGGGTTCTTAAAAAAAGTTAGAAGGACCCCTTTTGGCCGACGAACTGCTCAACCTTCAAAATACACGGGTTGAGGAGACTTTTCCGAAAAGAAAGACAGTCACAGACGTACCAATCAGCCCTGGCTTAAGGTAAGTAGAACTTACTCGTATTGTGTCAACATCGGCGTGTTAACGTAAATGGGGCATGCAGTGGTGAACTTAATGTAGTTGTGCCCTTGATCGAGCATTTGATGCTGAAGGGCCTCCATGAAGCCGAAGGCGGCGTGCTTTGAAGCGGTATAATCGACGAGGACTAAATCCACCCTAACGGTGTCAGTCAGGTGAGTGGAGCTGACCTGGTGATCCGATAAGGCCAGCGACCGAACAAATGCAGACTAGATGACCACGGCCCTGCTCAATCATGCGGGGCAAGACTGCCTTCGTTGTCTAAACCGCGCCGCGATCTATAGCAGTGACGCTGGGTCATACGAAAAATCCTATCCTATCCCAAGGGAAAATGTGATGAGACTTTCGCGCTTGGGCTCAGATATTAGAAACGATAGAGTAGGAAGTCGATAAACTAACATGGGTATTCCAGTACTCATCCCTCGAATGACCACGCCCAAAAGACAAATTCCCATGCAGCACACCGACGATCTTTCGCAGAGGGGCAAAATCTAGTGTCGAAATGCATTCTCTAAGCCCCTAAACGCCCTTTTCGGAAACATCCTGTGCTCATGACGACATCCCTAACTCTTAGTGACACTGAGCACCAATTACCCAGAAGAGTGACTTCGCGTTGACGTCCAACAGTTTGCTGAGCTTCTCGTCATCCGACTCCAGGAACGGCTTAAAGTTGATCAGACCAGCGTTGTTTACCTAATCCGATTACTGAATTAACTGATCGTGATAGGTGCTTACCAGAATGTCCACGGGTCCTAGATCGCGTTCGACTTGCCTGGCGGTTTCGTACACCGCATGGCGATCGCAGATGTCGACGGTATAAGCCTTGGCCTAAAGAAACTGGACGCTGTACGTGGGCAACCTTGTACAATGGGCCTTAAAGACGAGGCCCGGCCCGGCATGTACCAAGAGCAAATTCGAACCGGAAAAAAAACGCCTTTGGTTTCTCCGTTGGTACGTTTCTATGGGTCGTATTTTGCTAGCTCATTTATAGGTTCCACTCTTATTTTAGTTTCAATTACTCTTTAAAAATTAAACAAAATCTAAACGGATAATTTATAATGTTTGACCTAGGCATGCATGTTAAATCATTTCATTATTCAATACAAAAATTTTCTAAAAGGTTCTAAAAACTTTTAAAAGAGTCGTTTAACCTAAAAGAGACTGGTGCACGCTCTACCAGCGCAATTTGTGACCTGTTGTCCAAATTGCTGAATAACTGAGCAAAATTTCTCAAAAACAGCCCAACCAAGTTGGCCATGGCTAGGCCCTGGCGGGACTTGGGCTCGGTTCCATATGGCCGGACGTGGGCACTCTACAGCTGACGTACCACGGCGCCCATATCGCGGCACAGTTCCGCCGACTCCTCGTTTGGATGCGTGGCGATGTCCCATAGCGCTAGGACGCACCCGTTTTCGGCGAAGCGCACGGCCAGCTCTCGTCCTATACCACCGCCGCCGCCGGTCACAAGGACTACCTGAAGTCAGTCTTGCGGTTAGGTCTTGACGGTCCCATTTGCCTGAGCGTGATACATACCTGTCCCGATAGACTCTTCTTTTGCGGTTTCGATGAGGGCACAAGCAGCTCGTAGAGTTTCGCAATGAACGTCAGAATCCACACGATAATGTCTACCAGGAATTGCATTCTAGCTGGAACGAATGGGAAGGTAAGGAACAAGATTCTGCGCACGATGAAGGTGAGGCACGTCACGCAAACGAACAAAGGACACAGACCGTAGCTTGGTCTGGATTTCCCTGGCCAAAGCTACAAATAATTTTGATATGTGTGGGAAAAGTGTTAGCGTGTCGAACTCCCACCAGATTTTCCATTCATTAAGCAGAATTCCCATTTAGCTCAAGCCAAGGGCGGCAAAGGTATTTGTGTCTGGGATGCTCAAGACTGCTCAAAGGGTGCCCAAGGACTGGTGCAAGTCACGACCCGTTTGGGATTCTGGCAAATGCTGCGAGACTTTAAGCTCGCTGTCGGTCGCGGAAGAAAATGATTAACAGGATTTTTCCGAACGCTCACGGCGGGCCACCCGCGGCGACCTTTGATTAGTCTATGACTAGTGTGGCGATTTGCGTAGGCACCGCGAGTGAGAGTAAGAAAGAACCAATTAGTTACTTAAGTGGGTGGTGGTTAGCTGACTTAACTTTACCAACGTCCCAAAAAGGCGTCTAAATGCGAGGCTAATTTCTTCGGGGAAACTTAACCGCGTTATTCACCCTGTCTACAGCAAAAGTAAGAAAAAATCTTCCGGGCAGCTTGAACGTATCTCGCACAACGTAGGTCGTTTAAATTATGGAACGCTTTCAAATGTAAAATAGCAAGATGGTCGGGCGTGAGTAGAATGGTGCGGGCAATAGAAACGTGTAAAAGGCGAGGGCCACGGTTCAATCCAATAACGACAAGGAGTTTGACTTTTATTCGAGCTGGACTATTCACCACGGCTATTTGGCACATGATGTGAGGTGTCGTAACGTGGACTAGAGCTAAGAGACGCTCGAATTCGTTGTCCATTTGAGTTGCCGAATAAGTTCGTTGGTACTCCTTGGGATGAGGGTATTGTCGCGCTTAGACGATCCGCGCCCAAGCCGACTAGTTGACTAGGTTCTCGTGACCCGGTCCTAGCACCGGGGACTGCCTCACCCTTAGCACGGTATGGTCGCGCAAAAGGTTTATTATACACTTGGCATGGAGCGGGCGACCCTCACGGGTCCATCCGAGACAGTGAAGTACAAAACACATTTCGGAACGGCAGTCCGTTCCTTCAGCTAATTACACTTGTTGTCATCGCATTCAAAGTGGGAAAACACGGCTCGAGAGAGGATCGTCTGAGAAGGCTTATTACACGCCAAAGAGCATTCACTGTGATGGTTAGACCGGACACCGCACTGGGGTATCCTTTAGAAGATCTCTATACAATTCCTCGCAGTTGCGACAGGTATTTAAAAACCTTCAAAGTACTGGTAACTTTTGCATATTTGGCCGCCTTCCCGCTACAAAACGCTTGTGCCCCGCTTAGACTTACGAGGTAGCTATGGCCCTGAATGTTATGGCGTCGAAACCCATTCTACAAAATAAAAAATGCACCAAAAACGAAGTCATAGGAACGCAGCAATGCACGAACAACTAATTACCCCGGATTAAAAAATGTACTGCTTTTTGTGCTTCATCTTAAGCGACTAACTAACTACCGGATCGAAAGGAAAAACGAGCGGACACCGAGGTCAACAAAGCGGTCCGGCGGCGGGAAAAGATACCGACAAAGATCGCTGCGGCCCTTCGCAGAAACCCCACTGTTAACCACACGTGTCGTAGTTTGAACTCTCCAGCGCTTATCGACCTGCAGCGGACGACGATGCACGAACGAAGAACGCACGGAGCACGTGTGCAAACGACGACGACAAACACGCAACCCGGTCGAACCGATAACATGCCTTCAGTTTCGAGAAAGCTTTGTTTGTTCAGCCAGCAGCGTTTGAACCGCATGTCGGTAAGGCGGTATTTTTGTGCTTTACGAAAGGAGACTGCCGCTTCAAATTATGGGCGGCGGTGGCGCGTTGTGAGACGGATGTGGCAAATGACATTAATTAAAATTATTATATTTTATTTAATAATTTGATTCCATAATCAACACATGCAATTAAGCTTTGTAATCGAAAACACGCAGCGAAACTGGTCGTCACTTCAGCCACCGAAACGTACACCACACCTAGAAACTCGATGCCACCCCGGGCCGAGCTCCACTACGAGTGGGTATGGAGGCCTGGTACGATGAAGTCACGAAGGACAATATGATCAACGGATTACTGCCTCAAGGAGGAAAAAATTTACGGCGGTTTTCTGCTAATACGGTTGGCTTACACTGATACTACCCAACTGGCTTCTGTCTTCTTGCTTTTGAGTACACTGTTCAACTTAAACACGGCCCCAGAAGTCGGGGTCTCCGGTGCTGGGTGGCGGGCTGTGTTAACCAAATATGGTGGCCCATGATACCTAACACTTCCCTGCACAGTGTCGATCGTGATCTTCATAAAACCCAAAACTTTTACGAGAGCTACAAAGCCAATATCGCGGTGTTTCTGAGAAGCAGGGTGCTTGTCACCGCTTACTCAAACTTTTGAAGCAAATATTCACATTTGTATTGCAGGGGCATGACTTTTTTCACGAGAAACAAGTTGGACGGTCACCATATGCACAACAAAATAAAGGTTTATTGTGCTGCGTCGCAATAACTCAAAAAGGTACAAGCGCTTGTCCGAATCGCGAATAAGACGTTTTGCGTCCGGTCTTGAACCCGAGAACCGTGTACGGAAGGCGACGAATGTACTCGGCGAAGTACCACGGGTCCTTCTGTCGCTTCTGTACTTGGTTGGTTTCCGGCCGTCGACACCGTGGGCATGCAAAGGCGCAGTCAAGGACCAGTAGAACGATTACTGCGAGTAAGCGAAGCTTCAGCGACATGACCTGAATCAGTAAGGATAAGGAATGTGCATCTAAACGGGCTAAGCAATGCGGCTCGCGGCGGTTAACAAACACAATAACAGGAACTTTGTTGTCTTGCTCATGCGATAAATTCCCTCGGAACAAGGTATCCGGAAGAGTCCCGGTGTTCCGCTGACGGAGCGCACACCCAAAGGGCTTTAGTCTTACAAAACGGTGCTCCTAGAGGTAAAGAGTCTAAGTCATAGTGGAGCACACAGTCATAATCATGGAACCCAGGTATTCTGCCAAAAACAATCGCTCTTTGCGACCCAGGTTTAACAGGACACATGGGCAATTGCGTAAAGTCTGAACTGGCATGAATCACCTGGTTGCTAAGGTCGACGCGGATGTGGCTTTTGTTGGCCACCCACGTATGCGTATGTTGCGCTGTCGGCACCGACTAAGAGGAGCGAAAATAGGAAACTCAGAAGTCAAAAAAGCACGGGAACTTCCGATATTCAAGCAGTAAACCGCTCACATATGTGATACGCTACCCACCCTGGGACTGTTACCACCTATATCCAACATTTTCGGCAGGGCTACTTTCGATCTCTTTTTTCGGTCCCGGTATCTTGCGTTACGTCTTGGCCTTCCTGGGCCTGGCCTCAATCGCGTTCAGCCCCGAAACCGAAGGGGGGACTGTTACGGCGGACAGTAATTAGTAACATGGGCCAGACCTCATTAATGGTTCTAAACAGTCTTTTAGCATATTTAAACCTAAAACGGCTCGCCGCAGGCGCCGACAAAGAAAATTTTGGCCTCCTTGGGCAAAAACTAGTCGAAAATTGATCGGCCGGTCGAACTTGAGAGGGTTTTTTTAATCAAAAATAGCCTGCCGCAGGCGCCGCCAGAGCGATTTTTTGCTCTTATAGCGCAAAATTAATCGAAAATTTGAACAAATTGGTCAAAATACCTAAATTTCCTGAAATAGAAAAATTTGCCTTGACCCCCCTTACCCTCGCGGGCCTTACCCCCCCCCTCCCCGCCCCCCCCCAAATTACGCCAGTGCCTGACAAATATATCCGTGCAGTCGCTTCACGCTACGACTATCGGCGTCTTCCAAATCGTCATTGAGGGAACCATTTATAAACATAATCAGAGGAGTATCTCATGAAGAGAAGAAGGCGTATTCCGTGCGTGGATGAAAGGTTATCGTATGCCGCTAGTAAGCACCGAGAGTCATGTAAACATAAGCTCGATACTTAAAAGATATTTCCAGAAGTGAAAGTTGATACGGGATGCGCGACTTGACCCCGAGCTTCCGCGAGCGCCCACCCGTGCCTTTGCAGACGAATGTTCTCGGGAAGGGTCAAAGTCCATGAGACTCATGTTTGACTTAAAGGACACTGGCCCACGCAGTTTCTTAGAGTCGGAGCATCGAAATTAAGCAGCAAAAAAGAACACAAATGCGGTCCCAAAAATGTCTTCGCCAGACGTACAAGACGCACGTTGAAAACAGAGATACCGTATTTTTTCTCATTTTCACCCCGGAGGGAGGGGAATAAAATGATCGATCTTGGGGCGGGGTAGCATTAATTAGGCTTCGGAATACTAAATAGC
Source organism: Aphelenchus avenae (assembly GCA_020875895.1). Lineage (NCBI taxonomy): Eukaryota > Metazoa > Nematoda > Chromadorea > Rhabditida > Aphelenchidae > Aphelenchus > Aphelenchus avenae. Next base: position 23,050 of record JNEY01000396.1, read on the forward strand.
TTAAAGGTGGCACTTGAAGTGAGAAAATGGTTTAAAATACGGTAAAACGTATGATTTAGGCCCCTGGGAGGGGGAAAATTAGAGAGGAAATAATAAAAAGTTCGGCCTCCAGGTGGGGGGATAATTAGAGGGGTGAACGATTAGAGGAGTAGGGGGTGAAAATTAGAGAAAATACGGTATGTTACGAATTAAAAGTGCCGCCGAAGTCGAAATAAAGAACAGCTGATGTATTGCCCTCTTTTCGGTGGGCGGCTCGTACGATAGGTATCGTTCGGAGGCAGGAGTTTATGAAGTCTTAGGAAAGGAAAATGCAATTTCGCTAGCTAGTTACAGTCCCACGCACTCTGGGTGATTCTAACGCTCAACAGAGGTAGAAATGGGTCTGGGTACTCGCAGCTTATCTCAGGTAAACATGGACCGCTTGACGGTATGCTACCTACTTAGGCGAATCGTCGGAGGCGGTCGAGAACAAACGGACCTCCTTAATCCGACAAGGGCAAAGAGGATAAGAGGGGCTACAGACAGTCACGATCCTGCCCGTTTCGCGGAAAGCAGAGCTGGGATCGTTTAATAACGCGCTGGGCACATGTCAGTCTTTGAGACGGAAGGAAGCGCGAGCTTTCCCTAAGAGTACATTCCAGTTGATAGCGCTTAATCGTCGCCCGGTAGAGTTCAACTATAAATGACCTTAGCAGGAAGGGATTCTCATAAATAGTTCGCTGTATGTTACCATTATAAAGAGCCCGCCAGAAAATACTTAGAAAGGATGCCATCACTCGACACTTAAGCGGCTGACTGTAATTTTAAAGAGTGCTTAAAGTGCTGATTCCGTTCCTTTATGGCAGTCGCAGGAGCTACACTGGCTGTTATTTATGCTCAAAACTGAACTGAGCATGGCCAAAACGGTCGGTATCGCCTGCGGCGGCCTAGCCACTTCTGGCGAAACTCTGCGGTTTTTCCAACGTATTTCCGCTAAATTACCCACTATCTATGCCCCACCAGTATAATTTAGCCACAAAATTCGTAGCAGGTTTGGCGCCATGTATGCTTCCAGCCTTAGTCCTTACTGAATTGATCTCGACGAAGCAGTACACACTAACACAGAGATGCGGGCGAGAGAACAAGAAAAAACTTATGCGCTATTTAAAATTTAGTAACTTCACATAATCCGGGTGATCGAATATTTAACCTCTGTGGACGCAGTGTCCTCCTTTCCCGAAAAAGGCTCGGTAAAGCGGAAAACTGAACCATGGGCCGCCTACGGTTTTTTAGCAGAATTAGCCAAGAATCCATTAGGCTAACGGATGCACGGGCGAGGGGGGAAGGGAGAGGGTTGTCACGGCAATGATCGGACAGGTCAAGAGGGCTAGGTGGTCCAAAGAAACACCTTGAAACAAGGGAAACAACGAGAAACAAGAGACACCCCGGACTATGTTTCGGAAGTGCCATCGGACTTTAACAACATGCCTTCCAGCCATTAAAAAAGATCGCATTCATCGGCGCTGCGACGCATCTTGCAGAGATCCCTCTGACCATGCGTGCTCCGACATACATACGTATACTCCACAAAAATGAGAGGTGCATTTATGGCTTTGTTTCATGACTTTGCCTCACAGCATAAAATCCAGTGGATTTGAGAATGTTGCTACTCTACGAAGGCAGGTTATGCCAAACGATGTGCCTGGTAGCAGAGGGGTAGAGTACGTTAGAATGTCGCTCAGTCGTTTATTGTGCCAAATCGTCATACATTATAGCGTTAGACATTTCCCGTATTACAAATAGAAAATTTAAAGCTGAGTCCCATGATAAAACGGCTTTTGGGAACAGTACTGAGTCGACTTCGTGCGGACTACTCAATTGCCCGGAAAGATGCAAGCCGCGATTCCCTCGTCCTTATATCCGAGCTTGCTGATGGCCTGATCTTTTTCGCCTTTGTTCATCGTGTAGAAGTGGTCAACGGCCCCAGAGTTGTGGACACGATACAGGGGACGCACTTCCGGACATGGACACTTGCCATTCGAGGCCTTGTAGACGTAGCCGACAGTTCCTTGATCCTTGTACCCGAGCTTACTAATCGCATTATCGCGCTCCTCTTTGTTCGTTGCGTAGAAATGGTCGTTGCTTCCTTTGTGATACAGCCGATAGAGCTCGGTGCTCTTCGGTGCTTTGGTGCGGAGGATGCGGCCCGTGATACCTTCGCCCTTGTAGCCATGCTTCGTTTTCGCTGAAGCGAGCTCGTCGAACTTTGTAGTGTAGAAATGATCTTGGACGTCACCGTTGTATGCTCGGTAGAGTGGTACCGCCGCAGCCGACTTTTGGCACGTCTGAAGTAATGCGTCAATCAGTTTTTAACTACTAATGTCGATGAGGGATACTTCCCCCCCCCTCGACTAAGTGTTGAAGAAAAGGGCAATCTCTAGAAACCTTCGTACCTCCTTCGCCGGCTTTGGCTTTATATGCCGCTTGGTGGTCTTCGCAGGGTTCGGGGTTCGTGGCGTAGGTCGGCCCTTTTTGGGACCCACTCGTCGTGTAGCCGGCTTGGGTGTGCGAGCCGGTTTCGCACTAGCCCGTCGTGTAGGGGGCTTGGCTGTTCCAGGCGGCGTGCGCCTAGCCCGTGGTGTAACAGGCTTGCGTGTTCCGCCCGGTGTCGGTCTAGCTTGTGGCTTGGATGGCATCGAGCACAGCGCTGCCCTTTTGTGTACCTCGCAGCGCAAGTCGTTCCATGTCCCCACTGGCAGGTTCGATCGCGGCAGCAAGATTTCCGTGCACCACTCGGTCTTCCGTAAATTTATCGGCTGGCCCGGCGCGAAGTTTTCGTAGTTGAACGGCGTGCCGTCGAGCCACTTCCAGCAGGTGCAGTTCGCGGTGTGCTTGACGTTATGCTGTCTGTCCACAAGTCCGAGCCACGCTGTTGGTGCTTTTTGCGAGGTCTTCGTGGCGTAATCTAAGATGAATGCGTATCGTGTGATTTATCCTACGCTCACGCTTTCCGCACAGCACAAATCACATATCCGCCCGCATTCATGACTTACCAATGAGACACTGTGTTGATGCGGCTGAGGTGATCGTTGCGAGGTTCCCACCAAGTTCACGACAGCGCTTTTGTGCTTCCGATTGAGTGAAGCCTCCGTTGACCAACTAATATACGTTATTTAACATGGCCTGGCTGGCTTAATTAGCTTCAGCTTTTCCCAAGCTTGGAAAAAATACTTGCCTTGTAGCACTTCTTTGCTTTGAGACAATTTACCCAGCCAGCCGGGCAAGTGAGTTTGCTCCTGGGTGTGGAGATTTTCACTGCTTTCGTCGTAGCTTTTGACGGTCTACCCGGTTTCGGGCTAGCCCGTGGTGTAGATGGTTTGGACGGTCCTGCTTTTGTCGGCCTAGTTGGTGGCCTCGACGGCCTGGGTGCCATTGAGCAGAGCGCCGATCGCTTGTGTGTGCTTCGCAGCGCAAGTCGTTCCACGTTCCCACCGGCTGGTCGATCGGGCAGGAAAGACTTCCGTGCACCACTCGGTCTTCCGTAAATTTTTCGGCTGGCCCGGTGCGAAGTTTTCGTAACTGAACGGCGTGCCGTCGAGCCACTTCCAGCAGGTGCATTTCGCGGTGTGGTTGACGTTATGCTTCTTGTCGACGAGGCCAAGCCATGCTGCTTGTGCCTTTTGCTTGGTCTTCGTGACGTAATCTAAGGAATACAATGGATGAAAACACTTCTACGTTTCGTGTGATTTATCCTACACCACACTTTTCCGAATGTAGTCCTTACACATAACCACCTACATGCGTGACTTACCAATTAGACACTGAGTTGATGCTGCTGAAGTGATGGTTGCGAGGTTTCCACCAAGTTTTCGACAGCGCTGTTGTGCTTCGGGCTGAGTGAAGCCTCCATCGACCACCTAATAAACGTTATTAACATGTTTGACTAGCGAAATTAGCTTCAGCTTTTCCCATTCTTAGAAAAAATACTTGCCTTGTAGCACTTCTTTGCTTTGAGGCAATGAACCCAGCCAGCCGGGCACGCGAGTGTCGTTCTGGGTGTGGAGATTTTCGGTGCTTTCGTCGTCGCTTTTGATGGTCCAGCCGGTTTCCGACTGGCTCTTCTTGTTGATGGCTTGGACGTTCCTGCCCGCGTCGGACCTTTTGGTGGCCTCGACGGCTTCGATGCCCGGGACGGAATCGGATTAGCTGGTGTAGTACGCGGCTTCGACGGTCTGGGGGTCGTCGAGTCCAGTTCGCAGGGGCAAGGGGGCTCAGTAATATCTGCGGTAGGCGACGTAGCCTTTGTTGGCGACGATTTTAGTCCATGCGACGTGGAACTAGCTAATGGAGTAGAAGGCTTGGATGCTCGCACCGTACTTGGCTTGCTGCCTGCAGTTGTAGGTCCTCCACTAGTTTGATGCTGATCACTTCCTCCGTTCGCTGGTACCGAGCACATCGCCGGTCTTTTGTATGCCTCGCAGAGCTCGTCGTTCCAAGTTCCCACCGGGTAGTTCGAGCCAGGTAGGAAGACTTCCGTGCACCACTCCTTGGCTTCCGCATTGTTCGGCTGCCCCGGTGCGAAGTTCTCGTAGTTGAATGACCCGCCGTCAAGCCACTTCCAACACGTGCAGTTCGCCGTATGCTTGCTATTCTCCGCCTTGTCCACGAGCCCAATCCATGCCGAAGAGACCTTTTGAGACGTCTTAGTAGCATACTCTGAAGGATTACAGGTACACAGATGCAGCATGTTGTCAGGACACAAGGGAATCACATTATATCACGGTGACCCTTCTGCGTATGCCTATCGGCAGGCAATAAGTAACTCACCAATGAGACACTGAGTGGCTGCAGCAGAGTGGACTCTTGCGAGGTTTCCCCCTAGTTTCCAACATTGCGACTGTGCTTCCGGTTGAGTGTATTCTCCGTCGACCAACTAAAACAGATTTTTGTGCCTTGCTCTTTGCTTGAAGTTTTGTCAACTTTGTAATTTCGAGTTGCCATCACCGGGCTGACACCGATTTACTCATAATTTTCATAAAAACTTCTTGGATTCGCAGGCGGCGGGCTACATTTTATGGTGATATCATGAATGACTTGACCCCCTGGCCGTACTCATCACTTATCAGCATGGACACCCCGCCCCCGTCCCCACATAAGCATGATGCAATTTGAGGACGCTCCCTAATACGTATAAGGTCAAGACAGGTGCGTAATCCCTGTTTACCTTGTAGCATTGCGACGCTCCCGGGCAGTAGACCCAGTCATGTGGGCAAGGCGGCGTCGTTGCGGTCGCGGCGATTGTCACCGTGCCCGACTTCGAGGTAGGTTGCGTTGGTCCATGCGGTTTCGGACTACTTGCTCTTGAGATCGGCGCCGAACTGGGCGAAACGGCAGCACGAGAAGAACTTTCTTCAGGCGGACCGCAGGGCGGATCTGTTGTGGCCGAAGTAGACGCCCTAGCGTTTGTGGTCTTTGGCGATAGTGCATCCGGCGTAGGGCTAGCTGCCGGTGCAGAAGGCTTGGACGATTCGGATGTAGTTGGCAGACCAGTTGCGGAAGAAGACGCTCCCGTTGTTTGGCGTGGGTCATCGGTTTTTTTCGCCGGCAGAGAGCACACAGCCGGCCTTTTGTATGCGTCGCAGAGCTCGTCATTCCATGTTCCCGCCGGATAGTTCGACGCGGGCAGGAAGACTTCAGTGCACCATTCCTTGGCTTCTGCATTGTTCGGCTGGCCCGGTGCGAAGTTTTCATAGTTGAATGTCGCGCCGTCAAGCCACTTCCAACAGGTGCAGTTAGCTGTATGCTTGCTGTTCTCCGACGTGTCCACGAGTCCGATCCACACTGAGGAGGCTTCTTGCGAGGAACTTCCGGCGTAGTCTAAAGAATGGTTTGTAAATTCCCTTGCGCTACTCGATTAACACTATGGGAATGTCCTATGGGATTGCTACGATACTACTGCACCATCCCTCAGTCATCCGTTATTCGCAATCGTAGCTTACCAAGCAGGCACTGAGTGGCTGCGGCCGAGTCGATAGTTGCAAGGTTTCCACCAAGTTCCAGACACTTTGACTTTGCTTCGGGCTGAGAGAACGCTCCGTCGGTCCACTAACATGTGCTAATTAGTTCGAACTTGTGTAAACTAGCTAATCACTAACACAAGCGAGCGAAATCGAAATATTTTTGTGTTTTTTTTTGGATTCGAATGCATTAAAGACCTCAACAGGACTTTTTTTTAAAAAGTCCTGTTATAATGTTTAAAATTTAATTAGCGATTGTCCACTTGCCTTGTAGCAGCGCGACGCTCCCGGGCAATAGCTCCAACCATATGGGCACGGTGACGTCGGAGATTCTGATGCTGGTAGCCCGCCTGGCCCGCCAGGACCATGCGTCACGGCAGGCTTCGTAGTGACCTTGGCATCACTCTTAGTCACTCTAGCTGGCGGCGATGGTGGAGGAGGAGCTGAGCATGGCGTTCCAGTCGCTGGACCCGGCGCTTCGACGAGATCGGCTGGCTGAGGACCGCACATGACTTCTCCTCCTTTTACCAAAGCCTTCATTTTTCCGCAGCAGGATTCTCGCGGGTACTTGCAGGGCATCAAGTTGCAGTTCTTCGTCTTCTTGGTGGGGCCGCTAGAAATGTAAACATTGACTCCGATAGGGCACAATAGTGGGATAGCGCTGTTGATCCGATTCCTATCTTTAATGTGGCGCAAATACGTACCTGCACGGGCATCCGTTCTTGGCGCTTAGGCAGGTTCGGGTATAGGTGATCTTCCCGCAGGAGCCACAAGAGTCCGAGCATTTACCGGTCGGCGCCCAAGCGGACCAGATACCTCCGGCACAGCACTTGGCATGTGCCAGATAAAGACACGAGAGCACCACCGCCAAAAGTATGAGATGTCTCATCTAAACGTCTTTTAACAGGCTGAAGCGCTGGGGCTGTACGGGGACGCAGGCGTCGACTGCGAAGTCGAATGATTCCTGGTCACTATGGGCCCCTAATATAAAGGAAACGGATGGCGCCACACATGTCTTGTTAACATTGTTGCAGTTGTTCTTGCAAGCTCGCAAGAGACACACGACGAGCTCATCATCGCCGTAGTTGCTTGACAGGGCCAAACTCTATATGGACAGCGGCTCAACTGCGTCATAATTGTGCCCTTGCCACAATGCAAGTACAAACATAGAAAACATATGCTGTTTGTCGTTTGTCGCGGCATATGTAGCATGGGCCCGGGACATGCTAAAATCATTGTTTTGCTCAATATGTCGATACACGAGGGTGAACATAGCAAAGGACATGTCGTACGTCGTTTGCACGCTAAGTATGTATGCTGATGTCCGGAACATGCTAACATCGATTATATCAAAACTTGCCTTTCAATGCGCGAAACAGTCAAAACTGACGTAGAACTTCCAGTTAGACCCCTGGTATTTTTTGATCAACCTGGTTTACGCGGGGTTAAGAGTTGAGCTTGTTAGCACACGTAGTTCACCGTCCTCTACGAAGCTTAGGGTTTCATTTGGCCTCCTAAAACGCTACCCCCAGATATCCCACCAAACGCTGGGTTACAGGCAGTTCTCCGTCCTCTACCAAGCTTCAGGTTCTCTTTGGCCTCCTAAAACGCTATTGCGAGATAACCGAAACTACTCAAAGTATGCGCCGCATTTTCAAAGTAGGAGGTAAGCGTGGCCCTTCCCGGGACAATGGAAGCTGACGTCTTTCCGTTTACCGAAATGGAAAGCAATATGGCCTCCCCTCATCCGCTTCTCGCGAAAGGGCCGCTTTTTCCTTTCTCTTTCGGGTTTCCGTAGCGATTCTCCTTCCCTTCTCGCGAAATGTCCTTTGTCCTTTTAGTCTAAAATTACTGAAGTTGGAAGCGAAGTAGGACACTCAATTTGACGTTACTAAGCATTCTTGTTTCCGCGTTATCGCACCTGCCTCGTGGATGCGGAAGTCGGAAGCAACATCAGGGGCAGGCTTCCTCGACGAAGTCGTATCCGCACGTTGCAGTAGACTTCACAAGTCACGCCGTCATCAGGCATCGAGACGAAAATACAAATACAGCTTGTATGCCTTTTGAACGACGTGTCACAGAGCTGCTTGCTTTGATCCATGGCAGCGAATACCGGGGAGACTATAAACCTTTCCAGTCTTTTCGCCTGTCTTTCTTTCGTGATTATCGGCGCAAAAGCGTAGCTGGTTAAAATAGGATTTGACGGGTGAATGAGCGAGTACTTTGCGTAACCGTAGCAGAGGCGGATAGCATTTTGAAACACATTATACAGACGAACTAGCGGCTGGGCTGCGCTTCGCGCAGCCGGCGCCGCTATCGGGGTGTACTTGTAGCAAGCAGACAACGTATGAGTTAACAATACGAAATGATTTTAACAGAGATTGCATTCTAGTTCCTAATACCCCTTTAGAAAAATGAACGCTATTTTGGATTCCCCATGCAGGAAAACCCCCTGGGACTTTTTGTCCGCCTGGGAAGCATGCTATAGCGGGCCCGCTATGTCATGTAAGCATAGGCCCCTCCAAAACACCCCTTTACAAAAATGAACGCTATTTTTGGATTTCCCATACAGGGAAATTCCCTAGGACCGCAAATCAGATGAAGTTTTGCCTTATTGTCGGCCAGGGAAGCATGCTTTAGCGGGCCCGCTATGGCGTGCAAGCACGGGACCCCGCCCCCCTACCCCCTCCAAAACACCCCCTTTACAAAAATGAACGCTATTTTGGATTCTCCATGCAGGAAAACCCCCTAGGACGATAAATCAGATGAAGCTTTGCCTTTTTGTCCGCCTGGGAAGCATGCTATAGCGGGCCCGCTATGGCATGTAAGCAGCAGCAGGGTGTTGAAACTTTAGAGGTCATAACTTTTTTCCTAGACAACCGATTCGACTGGAACTTTCCAGTTTTAAATAACTCTAGAAGCCCTATCGAATGATGCCCAACTCGACGTCATAGCGAAAACTTTTTTTCCGAACAAGGGACAGCGCTTTAGTGTATAAGGATTCCGTATGATTCTGTAGGCGCTTGCCTGTTCAGCCGTCAGTTTTTCAACTGTGAGTATAACCCATCCTGTTAGTCCTGTTAGCGGGCCGGGGCCGTGGTTTTTGGACAAAGGAGGCCCGGGCCGCGGGCGAGGTTGGATGCCGGCNTTTAGCGGGCCCGCTATGGCGTGCAAGCACGGGACCCCGCCCCCCTACCCCCTCCAAAACACCCCCTTTACAAAAATGAACGCTATTTTGGATTCTCCATGCAGGAAAACCCCCTAGGACGATAAATCAGATGAAGCTTTGCCTTTTTGTCCGCCTGGGAAGCATGCTATAGCGGGCCCGCTATGGCATGTAAGCAGCAGCAGGGTGTTGAAACTTTAGAGGTCATAACTTTTTTCCTAGACAACCGATTCGACTGGAACTTTCCAGTTTTAAATAACTTTAGAAGCCCTATCGAATGATGCCCAACTCGACGTCATAGCGAAAACTTTTTTTCCGAACAAGGGACAGCGCTTTAGTGTATAAGGATTCCGTATGATTCTGTAGGCGCTTGCCTGTTCAGCCGTCAGTTTTTCAACTGTGAGTATAACCCATCCTGTTAGTCCTGTTAGCGGGCCGGGGCCGTGGTTTTTGGACAAAGGAGGCCCGGGCCGCGGGCGAGGTTGGATGCCGGCACCTCCCCCCACCAGCCAAAAAAACTTACCTGTAATAAGCCCAAAGTCGGACAGGCACGATGGCGTGGCCTGGTTTGAGTCACTTTAGTGCGGTGTTTTCTTTGTGATCCGCACAGCTTCCCTTCTCGGAGTTTTCTTTGCGACGTTTTTCGAACTGGTAAACGATCACAAACGCAGTAGCAATGTACACTTCCTTCAACGAAGTCTAACCAGATTTATCAAGCCTTTAAACATGCGATATTTTGGAGTACTTTATCGATCACTGCGGAATCTGAGAAGATTCAGAGGATGCAAATGAAACAAGTCGTCCGCGCCACCAGTCATTTCAAGCTTCAACAAGATCAAGAAGCTAGTTGCCAAATCTTCGAAGAATCGACAGCTCCTAGAGGGGGTTGCCGGGAGATCCTGTATCATCATCACATCATGATGATGATATCATCACCACATCGTAATGAAAACCAGTTTCCATTAGGATGAATAGTTGTCGGCCTGAAATACGACGACCTCCGAAAGAAACAGGAACATTTTTTCCCGATGTCAACTCTCATGCAGTCTTATGAAGGAGGACTGAACATGCGTACTTCAGGGGAGATCGTTTAGTTTCCGAAACTCGGCTAGCATCCACCATGCACTTTGGGCGATTCTAACGCTCATTATGGTGGTAAACACGGGGCTTCGTACTTACATTTATCTTCGACAAATTTCGGCCGCTTGATTATATTAGCGCGGGCAACTATCAGAAGCGGGAGGCGCAAATAAACCGGCTTTATCCAACAAGGACAAAGTGAAGATTGTGGTCGCACAAACTGTTACCATTTCGCTCGTTTCACTGAAAGCGCACCTATGACTATTCGACAACGTCCCGGTCACATGTCGGTCGTTCAAGTGAAAAGAATTTTGAGTTGTCTCTGAAAGTACCTTTCAGTGGATATTGCTTAAACGGCGCCTGGCAGGGTTAAACACAAACGACCTTCACAGGAAGTAATTGATGCGAACGTACATAGCTCCTCACCCTTGGGATGCTGGTGTCAAAAGGATATGCGCTGTTCTTTTATGGCAAGCGCATGTGCCGAGTTCACGCTGGGTTCATACTCAAAACCAGCAAAATACCACGCCCACAAAAGTGGCATATGATGAGGTTTTTGAAGCCGTGTCCCTAAACAAAATCCCAATCAGTTTTTCGTGAAAGTGGTCGAAAGAACAAAAATGCTTTAGTGGAGCCTGCTGGAGGTGGTTCTCGTTTTGATGTGCCCCTTGATACGACCATATCCTAATTTTAATATGACGATTTCGGCTATTACGGGTGCTGTCGATATGATGAAATTGTTGTATCCAAAAAGTGCTTATTTCCTCTCTTTGGTTCATTACTTGAAAACTGCCAATGAAGAAATTGTCAGACATTCACCTGAAAAATCTTAGGGTACGATTAAATAGAGGTAGTCGGCCGTACCGTATTCCGTACCGTACTGCGTACCGTATTCTACGGTACGGAGTACGGTACGGGGGTCACGTCCAGGATGGCAGTACGGTACGGCACGATTTTCTGAAACAAATGCACCAGTACGGCAGTACGGTACGGCCTAGTACGGGCCGTACCGTATTCCGTACCGTACTGTACGGTACGGAGGGGGTCAGTACGGTACGGAGTGCGGTACGGGAGGGTCCGCGACTACCTCTACGATTAAAATTAGCGCTATTTTGTGCAACGATGTCTGTTTGTCTCGAATAAAGCCAGCCCGACTTGAGTACCTGCAGGAAAGTGTCGGTTTCGTTCTCCATTACCCTGAGCACTGGCTAGACCTTACTTGCAACACTCCATTGAGACAGCCAGGGTGATACCGAACTGCCTCTCACGACTGTTTTTGCGGCGTACATTCCCCGTCGTACCAGGGCTGGGCACATTTTTTTCGCGGGCCGAGACCGAGACCCGAGACTCGCAAATTCCGAGACCCGAGACCTTGTTCTTTCCCGATACCGAGACCCGAGACCGAGACTTAACCCCCCTGACCCGAGACTAAAACGAGACCGAGAGCCGCGACGAAAAATATTTTCTTCTCAGGACCTTCTCTAGTTTCTGGCTTAGCCTGCGGCGGGCCCAATACGCGGCTGAAATACTGCAAAATATCTGCTTCGACCCATAAAAGGGGTAAAATTTGGCATTGTAGGAACTTCAAAAGGAGGGTCCAAGGCATTATTCCGGCGCCGGCCGAAGGCCGGTGTCGAAAAAAATAGCCGGAAATTTCATTTAAAAATCGCTAGTGGGACCGAGACTTGGGAAAACCCGAGACCGAGACCCGAGACTTTTTTCTTTCCCGAGACCGAGACCCGAGACTTAACCCCCTGACTCGACACTAAACGAGACCGAGACCCGAGACCCTGCCCAGCCCTACATCGTACCTCCGTATTCCTTGGTGCACTTTTCCGATTGACGGGTAGATGTTTGCACCTACCTGTATCGTAAACGTAAGAAAGACACAAGCATCGGCTACAAGCAAAGCTGATAACTTAAACCTGGTTTTGAGCCCAGCTACGTACCTAGCCGGCGCGCTCATTATCGATAAGCGCACCATAACACAATGCTGCGGTACCAGTTGTGCACATTGTGCAAGAAGATGGGACGAATCGTAGATAAGAGCGATAATAGAGTTTCCGTGCTTGTGCGGAAGGCGAAACAAATTGCATAAATTTGCTGATACCTACGCACAAACTAGGCGAAGGCCAATCGTGCCGGGGGATAAAATGTCCCTCAAATTTGTCCTAAAAGCAGGCTGTACCGACATGTTCCCCTTGACGTAGTGACAAAGTGTGGCTGCAGGGTCTGAAGTACCACTTGGCGTATTTCCCCTAATTGTACGACCGCCCCTATTAGACCGGCCCCTCCTAAGAGACCGGGCCCCATAGGTGGCCAAAAAAAGTTTCAAATTTGTGCCCTCAAATGCTTTATTTCGACGTATTGTGCATAGTTATGAATGTCCGAAATTAAGTCGAAAAATGGAAAAAATTTCCAAAACCACAGGTAGGTACATCTGGCACTTTTCAAGTTGCTCCATTTTTCGGACCCATCGAAAAATAGACCGGCAGGCCACGCAATTAAGGGTTAAGAGATGCCCGTTTTGATGAAGTGGCGCTCCGTGCCGCTTTTAGCGTTAACGGCACACTATCTTTTGCACTGCCAGGTCTCCGGCACGGGCGCCGTCCGCGGCAGCTGTACGACCAGTAGAGCATAAAGCAGTTACAATCGAATCCGCCCCTTTAGGAGCCAATGATCATACCTACGTTCTTTGCGCTTGCTGTCATTCAAACGTCTGGCGCCTCCGAATTCATGGCGCCCGTTCGTCGTGTCCGATCGCAAAGCCACAACGCCGTCAACGACTCACTCGCAGGTATAGGAGCTTTTTTTACACAGTCAGTTGCTTCGCCCCGAGTGACCTTCAGATGGCAGCGACGGTTTTCAGGGTCGCCGCCGGACAAACCCTATCAGCCAGTAGTCGTGGAGGACGGTCAGTACTTCGTACACCTGGCGATTGGGACCCCGCCGCAGAGGTTCTTCACGCAAGTGTCGACGACCACATCGTACACGTGGGTGCCGGACAGCAGTTGCCTGTGCCCGAAGATATGCAGCACCGAGTCGAGTAAGAATTATTTAAGCATTTAAGCTCTCACGCAAGGTTTTCAGCGCTGAAACGACTTCTCAAAAACTGACGCCTGAAGTGCTTTTTCAAAACCTGATACCTGGACCGGAAAATGCCTGAAAACTGAAGCCCGAAACTTCCGTCAAAGCCAAAATTTTCTTGTTTTAAGTCGTGTTACTGCCAACATAGTGAGACTTTGGGGTGTTATTCAAATGCCCGCCGCAGGCGATGCCATGCCATTTTCAGGCGAAATCTTGAAAAATTGGCGAAAATCATCTTTTTGGTGGAGCCTATCGGTTGGCTAACATCAGCGATCTGAAACTCCCGAATTCTGCTCCAAACCTGAAACCTCTAACTGAACACCTGAAAATATCATAGACTTGGACGACCGTACCGTAGTACGGGCCTTACCGTACTGCGTACCGTATTCTACGGTCAGTGCCCGACCATGACCACTTTTTCTGGCCATTACCATTACCATTACCCCGGGCACTGTCTACGGTACGGAATACGGTACGGGGGGGGG
>JNEY01000396.1:55072-75986 GCA_020875895.1 Aphelenchus avenae
CCCCCCCGTGCCGTTCCCCGTTCCCGTGAAAAACGGGGAACGGGAACGGGAACGGCCGTTAAACGGGCACGGGTTCCGAACACTACCTTATATAACTCCACGTAGGAAGCCAAGGACCTATAATTACACGTGGAACCTAAGTCTGCTCGATTCGCGATTACGCGAATAGCGAATGCTTAGTTCGCGTAATTCGGGGCTCTGTGCTGTAAAGAGCCAACTTGCATCCCGTAAACCAACGTGCAAATCCTTTCGATTAATCTTTTAAGCCCTCCGCACAATGCCGACCCCGAGTCTGAGTCCGAGTCCTGGGACTAGAGGTCGACCTCGAGGACATTCATTGTGCGCACATCGAGTCCCTGACTCGGACTCGGGGTCGGCATTGTGCGCAGGGCTTTACGCAGTAGATGAAAGTGACTTCGTTGCTGGTTCTTCATTGTCGCGCTGAGCCGCTGAAAGTAGACAAAGGTGCAGACCTCCAGCGAGACGTTGACAACAAAGGCGGGAATGTTTGTGAACGCGGAGACGTAAGTATGGGGCTAAATCATAGCGGCAGTATGCAAAGGAGACCGATATTAGGGTCACGCGTACCTTCGAAGCACGGCTCATTGCTGCAGGTAGATCCAGGCCTTCGGCTATGATGAATCCAGTCGCAATTGCTTGTCGGGCAAGCCCGTATAGCAAAGCTCCAACGTAGAGGACGACGAGGATCTGTTTAAATCTCCGACCCGTCCAAACCTAAAGCAGGTCTGGACCGAGACCGCGACAGGAATGGCACAACGTCGTGGCTCTACGCTTAGACCCGAAGGTTGCAGTCAGGCCTGTATTAGGAGTGGCTCGGGCTAGTGATGGTCATCGACAGATCCTGGTAAGTTTTCCGAAACCCGGTCAGATTATTGGCAAATTCCCGAAAATCTTTTTCAGCTTGTTCGCGATCGGGACCTCACGATGTCATCCAGCTTCTAGACTCTCGGTACCGAGACCGACATGCAAGTCCGATCAAATGCTTGCTGTCCTGGTCGTAATGAACCAACGCCGTACCTTCTTATGCAGCACAGGGAAGATCATAGCAGTGAGTCGATTGATCGCATTCGCCGTGTCACCTAGCAGTAGGAAGCCATGAGCGAAGCCAAGCGCTGCCCGCCGAATGAAGTAGTCGATCGAAGCGGGGTCCTGGTTCGGGACAAAGCGGTCCAAAATTTGCTAAATAACAACATGCAAGAAAGCAAAGGTTTTCTTTCTAGCGGCGTACTAAAGGGCGGTTGTGTACGTACCACCGTGTATCCAATGTACTTCGCTCCAGCCTGCTGAACGAACATAGCGTAGAAGGCAGTTCGAAATGTCTTGTTTTTCTGCCACAGTTGCACGGACAGAAAGATGGTAACGGAAACGTGAATAAACAGGAAGGGAAATTCGTACGCGGTGTAGACTCTGGAATCCATCAAATGTCCCAATGAAGCAAGGTTGATAGCCGCGGGTATTTTGCGTATCTTGTTCTTTGCTTCGGCTCATTTAGGTGTCAGTTATAACTTTTTCCAGCTTTTTCTAGGTCTAATCAAGGGCGGCCCTTTGTCCCTGGTTCCGGAAAGTGCTTTTCACGCAAGGCTAGCCTAAAAACTGGTCTCTAATCGGAGCAAGCGTTTGCGCGCCACCAGTGCTGCATGGGTTTGCGTGTGGCAGGCATGACATGACCTGGCATAAAGAAACCAGATGTACAAAATGAGGACGCTAGCAATGTGTCTCAGGGACGGGCGGAATTTTTTCGACGACCGGGATCGTGACCAAAACCACCACCGGGACACACCGGGACCGGGAATTCAGCCAATTTTCGCCCTTAAAACCGTGGCGGCTAAGTCAGGGTTTTCCATTTTTTTCAAAGCTAATTTGCGAAAATTCTGATCAGATATGTTCGACATTTCACTATATTCGCATGGAATTTAGCCTGCCCGCCGCAGGCGATTCCGCCGAAATTTTGACTTAAAACTTAGGATTTCGACCTAATATTTGGTCCAGGCAGTGCCGGCGGCAGACACTCGAAAAGTCGGTATGGGGGACTTTTTTCGACGACCGGGACCGGGACCAAAACCACCGGGATACAGGGACCAGGATCGGGACCGGGACCCGCCCAGCCCTGCTTTTGACCTGTTGATTTTGCCCTACCCCTAATTTGCCCCCCCCGTACGGCATGCCAACCCAGATAACTTCTAGGGAATGCATGTTTCAGGTCAATGCTGGATATTTATTCTGACTTACAAAAACCGACACCAGGTTTCAGGTCCTGAAAAACCGATTCAGTTGCAGCTTTGGTTCGAATGGTGTTGGTCGCTCAACCTTGTACGAAAAGCTAGATACGCCTTATTTCTTGCCTGCTTACTTCCGCCAAAATTCGAACAATCAATTTGAGTATTGACGGCATACGCGACCAGGTAACGGCGTTGTTTTGTCGGCGGGAGCACTTGTCTCGATACGCGTCTTAGCGGATTTACGACGCCGCTTTTACGATCGCCGTTGATCGGATGTGTCATGGGACGCATCACTTTCTGAGAAGGATGTATTGGCGAATTACGCCACGTTGCGCATTCTCTTGTGGCGGCATAGATTGGGCAAACAGTTTTGGCATGGTGGAATGGCGCAGCGGCCCAAATAAGTCGTTTGCCAGTTTGAACGCTCAAAAACTACTGGCAGAAGGCAATTGTTCAACGTTGCCTTAAGGGTTTGTGATTTAGGGCATCATTTTCAGACTTTTGCTCAGTTCCAAATTTAAGCGTTTTCGATGCAATTTTACACCGATGAAAGACTCGCAATTGTAATAAAATGTTTATGATTGTGTTTAGAAATTTTTGATTTAGCTGTAACTGGGGTACTACCTGACGCTTGGTTCCCCCAGGGAATGCTCAGCCTCTCTTCGGAAAACTGAGCAGATCCTGTATTTCTTTTTGATTTAGCTGTAACTGGGGTACTACCTGACGCTTGGTTCCCCCAGGGAATGCTCAGCCTCTCTTCGGAAAACTGAGCAGATCCTGTATTTCTTTAGAAATCATGATTCCTTATCAGGCAATCCGCTCACANCGCTAGTGTCCGCTTCCGCCATTTCGGTTGGCTCAGCTACCTGCATGCCACCGCAACACTTAGCACGCGTATGTTCGAGAAGGGTCTTCTTCGACGGGTGGTACTGCTTGCAGTGCTTGCAAGTCCGTTCTTGCAGCTTCGACGACACAGTCGGGCAGAAGAAATCGAATTGCTTGCTGTCGTCCTCCAGTTCCCAGAGAGCCATGCGCCGCTCGAGTGTACCAAAGTGTCCGTCGCCTGCCAAGGCTACCTTTAGGCCTGAATCAGTCTGTTAAGATGCCGGTTTGAAGGCAAACAACCTTTCGATGTTTTCTTGAAGGGCACGGGTGGCGGAAGTCAGTGGCGTAGCCTGGGTCCGGTCAGGGGAGGGATGCCATGGTAAGGGGGGACCCTTACCTATTTTTTCGGCGCCGGCCGAAGGCCGAAAATATGCTTTCCGAAGTCTCCTTTTTTGCCCCGCAGCGGTTTTTAACACTGATTTTGGCGTGTTTATACCCATCATAGCCCGCTGCAGGCGCCGTCAAAACGTGTTTTTGGGCTTTTTTGGAACAAAATTCATCGAAAGTTCAAGGGCTAAATGGGTTTTTAGTCCCGAATATCACGTATTTAGCCTAAATATGCCGCCGCAGGAGTCGCCAACGAGATTTTTAGGCTTTCTTGGTAAAGTTACGTTGAAAATTAACTTTGTCTTGGTCCCCCCCGCGACCCCCCCAAATTACGCCACTGGCGGAAGTAGCCCGTCGGGCAGAATGACGCGGAAGTTCGTCCTCATCTCGCCACAGCATGCTTCGGACGTGCACTTGCGTATTTGCAAGGAAGTACTGCGTTTGCAAAACGTGGTATCGTTTCCAGCGCTCGCTGACGTCGTCCAGTTCGGGCAGGTCTGCAGGCTCAGTCCACTGCGAGACGACAGGGTATCCACCAATCTCCTGCAACGAAAATGTATACACCCGTCAAACGTGGTTTGCATACACTTTGGGACCAGATTTCGGCTAGCACTTTGCCTGCAGCGGCGAAGTTCTCGCGCTCGAGTTCTTCATTGGCGGTCTTTCCCGAAGCGTCGAGGTGCGTGCCGTACGTGTCGTGTGGAAGAATGACGCCGGTGAGGTCCTTCGATAGTGGCGCCATTCTACGCTCTACGGCGTTATAGGCGCTCTGTCCTGGAGCATGGGTTGCTACCATCAGGTAGTCCAAGTCGTATTCTTTGAACACCGTGGACCAGGCGCGGAGCGTCTTCGGCAGGCGAGGAGATTCGTCGGGTCCCCCATCCACCGTCACCAGAAGGATGGGCTTCAATCGACCGCTATTCGTACGACACACTGCGTGAAACTCCTGAACACAAGACCGTTCTATTATTACCTGTTGTGCTGTACTTACCTCCATCTCAGTAAGGTGATGGAAGTCAGCAAGGTGGCTTGACGCAGTGCTCCCGTCATGCTTGCCCGACCGAATCGAGACGTACGTCGGCCCTGAGTAGGGAACCTTCTCATCAGTGACCACGCAGGCGGCGTACACACTCGGAATGAGTTTGTGCTTCTCCGCAATGACCCAATCATGATCGGGTAGTGAGACGCGGTATTACATGTGCATGGCCACCCGCACCTGCTTGTTAGCAGCTGACAGACCAATTGGGACGCGAGCTTTATCGTCCTGTGAAAGGAAAAACACAGCCTTTGGACCGAACAGAGAAGCCAGATCCTAAAATCAAACAATTACATCGTGAATCCAAGGCACTCGTCAGTCATGTGTCGTATGGTGGCGGAAGCAAAGTGTCCGTCAGCATGCTTCTTCATGAGGTTGTTCTGCGGCCGAAGCAGCTTTACGGGAGCGCAATCGTGATGGCGCTTGCCCTCGGCAGTAATGGCGTTCCGCGGAAGAAGTCGAGTGTACAGCGTGCTGCGTTTCAAGTCCAGGCCGTACTCGTCGAGAAGAACATCACGCAATTTCTCGAGGGTAAGGCACGCCTCTAGGCTCTCAGGGCGCCTGCGATTGTCTGCGGCACCTCGGTTCTCGAAGTAGTCTATTATTGCCTTAAGCGAATTGTTCATTACGTTCCGCAGAGTGAAACCTTAGCTCACCTCCTTCACCTTGTGTCCTTGCTCTCCAGCGAAGAGCGGAATCGTCCCTGCTTGTGCGCACCGGGATCACTTTCTCGCTTCTTTTCACGGTGCTCATTGACAGCTTTGACCACCGCCTAAAACGATGGACTCAGAGACAATTTCAAATGGATTAAGTCAAACCTTTAAGCGCTTAAGCTTGTCCAGTTTGGCTTCCTTCAAGGCCCGGAGCTTGCCCAAATGCCGGTGGCTTTCGTGGTTTTGAGACTTCTTGCCCGCTGCCTGAATGTCGACTTCGAGGTCAGCTGTTCCCCGCTCAAGCTGCTCTTGCTTCGGTCTTTTGACGGAGGGCTGTGATGATGTTGCTTCGTCTGCCTGCAAGACCTCGTCGTCTTCAGAAGGAACGGAAGTGGACGACTGTGTGGCTTCTGACGTATCCGGGACTGCGCATGCAGCTGCCTAAATTTTTGAGCGTTTGTGTACTGACGAGGCAAATACCGTCACCCTACCTTGCTGAAGAAGTGCGTGATTGTAGAACGAGCACGATATGCCTTAGCAGAATCTTTCAATTTCGAGTCTCTTCCACTACCGCTGTGAGATCGACTCCTTTGCCAGTCTTGAGAGCTTCCCCTCGTGCGATGATTGCCTTTTCAACGTCGGCGGGATGCTCGCCTAGCATTCGATGGTAGTCACGGTATGCGTTGCAGAATCGCTGAGCAAACGGAACGCGTCAAAATGAACGACGCGATTTGTCATCATGAGCCGAGCGGTCGCTTTCGGCTGCCGGTAATCGATACGCTTAGCGACAGCGGTGGAGGCCGCATCGCGTTTGCGTCTGTTTACTCAAAACAGAATGCAGCAAGCGATGCAAAGCATATTTTAGGCAAATATTCGCTGTATAAAGTGAAAATTTGCTCTGGCGGCGCCTAGCGGCGGGCCATTCTTTCTTCCGCATGTGATTACGTAATCACGGTCCTGGACCCCCCCCCCCTTCCCCCTGTAATCAAATGTAATCACAGAGCCGGACCCCCCCCCCCGTAAGGCTAACATATTTTCTGGACGCTCCCTAAGTGTCCCTCCGCTACGAAAAAAGTTGGCGTCCCTTTCTTGATAAGGGGAAGGTACAAGGCTCCGCTAGCGACTGTTTGAGAACGAAACTACGCAAACTTTTGACATCAATGGCTGAAGACTTCTTCGTCGCATCCGTGCACTTCCGTTTGGTACGAGCGCGCTTTGCACTGATCTGAAAACGCAAGCCGGCAGGGTTGTGGCCGGCGACGTCCTATGCATACCTCATCCATGTTTTCCGTGGCTGATGGCGAAGAAAATTCGAGACATCATACACTCGGCTCTCGTATTCGTCGAAATTAACAAAAGTTATGAGCTCCCCAAAGTTTCGCAGTTTGGAACTTTGGATTTGCATATCTTGAAGGCAAGCAAACCGCTTTGTCAAAAATAAAAGGAGCAGGTCTATTCCTATAGCTGAAAAATAAACTTTTGAAGACTTATAGAAATTTCAAAGTTTCTCTAAACTGAGGTGATGAACAATAAGAACCCAGGGAGAATTATTCTCGGAAATACGGTAATGCCATTCAAAGGTGCTTCGATTCGTTTGCTTGGGCAGGAAGGGTCCAGAATTTAACCTACTCCTCATCGCTGTGTACGCTTTTGACGAGTCGCTGCAGCTACTGCTTGAGCGCGAAGGACCTTGGACACAGGTCGCATGCAAACGCCTTTAAGTTGCTATGGAAGGCACAAAGCTTCACGAGCGTGGACGGATCCGAGAATCGCGTCGAGCACTGCCCGCACTCGAGCGGCTTTTCGCCGTCGCGAATACGTAGGCGCGTCTCGAGGTTATGTCTGAGGTCGGACCCGAAAGAGCATATCGGACACTTGTACCGCTTGGGAAAACCTGAAATGCCCTAATAATGATGCCGATTAGATGCTTTCTATCATGTTATAAAAGCTTCAGACTGAACAACTGCTGTGAGGTTGCAATAGTGTTCGGCACGACCTCCCCCCCCCGCCCCGACCCAACCACCGTACTGAGCTTACCCACCCGACCCGACCTCCCCCCTCTCGACCCGACCCGACTAAAGTCGGGAGTCGGGTCGGTCGGCCGCCGAACACTAGTTGCAACTGCTGAGAGTTTGCAAATTGCAGACTTTGTACATAAAGGCTTTGGCACATCAGATATTGCCAGTTCACAAAAAATCTAATCCCTCGTACAGTGAAAGAGATAGAGGAATACGGTGTGTTTTCCGCCTTTGTTTAGAGGTGTTTTAAGGATAAGACAAAAGCTCTCAAATGCGTATTCTCTAGAGATGCCTTGGACGGACTATTCCAATTGGAATATTGCCATCTGACAGGACGGGTGGCGGTTTCACCTGGAACATTGCCATCTGACTGACGGGTGGTACACGTCGTTAGGCCACTAATAAAGAGATGGAAAGATTAGAATATGGCTGTGTTTTGCTCGCGTACTTCTAAAACCTCCCTATTCCTCGCGAAAAAAGAAGATTGTTTGGCGCGGATCCGTCGGCAGCACTACCGTGACGTGTACAAACAGTCTGTTCCACGAATCCATTATTTCGTGAAAATTTTAACTGTTGATAAATCATAAAATATCCCTCCTAAGTTTGACTCGACCTCCGTTTACGCTCGAACTTTAGGTGGCAGCCCCTGAATACCGGCATGGTATCAGGACTCCTGGAAGTTGAGCCCTCGTGCCCGTTCCACCTAGCTCCGGTGCCGTTCATCGAGACCGGGCAAAATTTTGTAGTTTGGGCTCATCCGCATTTTTGATTCGAACTTCCTGTCAAGGAAGTCAGAACGTCAAGGCTTTGCTCTAAAAGTGGGCTCCAATAACGCTGGCAGATCGATGTCAAAATGGCCGTCGACCACGCCGTTCGACGCTTGGTCGCTATAAAAGGTCATCGCTCAGGGCGCACCTCAGCACATCTGTGTTTCAAGCTTATTGCAAGTGCAATAATCCTCTCAGCGTCACCGGCATCATGTCTGTCATCTACGCCGGAATGCCTTCCTCCAAGGGCTTCAGCCAGGCGCCGTGGCTCGACCACGACTACTGCTCGCAGTCCTTCGACGGCTCGTTCACGCAGCCCCTTGAAGGTTTCTACTCGCCGACGGCCTTTACGATGCCTCCAGTCAGCGCTGAACAGTGGGAGGTGATGCCGTATCGGCCGGCAGCGCACTCGCAGACGACGCCGTACCAGCCTGCACACCAGTCGCCGACGACGATTGTCCTGAACAAGACCCGCAAGTCCACCACCAAGGTCGTCGTCGAGACCCTCTGCGTCATCTGCGATGCCACTGCCAGCGGCTACCACTACGACGTCGCGTCCTGCACCGCTTGCTGGATGTTCTTCCGGCAGATGGTCATCACCGGTGAGGCAGAGAGGCTTCGCTGCCAGCGCCAGGGCAACTGCGTGGTCAGCAAGGACGTGCGCAATGCGTGCCGTCACTGCCGATTCAACAAGTGCCTCCTGGAAGGCATGGATATGGCGGGTAAGTCACTCATCGACTGTGGTGTAGAACACTATTTCGATGAAAATGAGCTAGAGATGTTAAAAATTTCTTCATAGCTGATGTAAAACTTTTTTAAATTTCTTTTATTTACGTAAATTATTAAAGTTTTCAATAATAAAGTTTTCAGTTTTTATTTTTCATAATTCCCAGCAGAGAGCAGTTCAGCAATATTTTTACGCTTGATAGACGAAGCTATTTTGATAGACTTTCCTGACAGACACGTTCATATTCGGGGCTTGGCGTTTTATTTTATAATTTTTAGCCGTCGAAAGCGTCCGCGACGAACGCTCGTCGGCGGCCACGTTGCTAGCCAACATGTCGTCTCGGCCGAAGATTCCCGACGGCACGCTCTGCGCTATCTGCCATGACGCCGCTACTGGCTACCACTACGGCGTCGCTGCTTGTCACGCATGCAAGACGTTCTTCCGACGCGTCATTGTTATGGGTGACTCTGCACGGATTCGCTGCCAGAAGGACGGCAACTGTGACGTCAGCAAACGCAATCGGAACGCATGCCGCCGTTGCCGCTTCGACAAATGCCAGCAAGCGGGCATGTCTGTTGATGGTAAGCAGGACAACAGGTGTATGGGATCGCACATTTCGGAACCGCTGTACACAACAGAGAAATCAGTTCAGACCTTCGAATTATGGGGCAGTTATTTTTAACTCATAAAGTCAGTTATTCACCTATGCCAAAGGTGATGTATTGTTATGAGCTGTACCCTTATTATTTCAGCGCTGCAAGGCAACCGTGACCGGCGTGGTCCCTACAAGAAGAACGTCGCCGCAACGTCTTTGCAGCTCATGCCTTCGTCGATGACCTCGTCCGAATGCGAGCCGGGCCAGTTTTTCGAGGCTCTGGCTGCGATGTATGCATAGAGATGGGCACTTCACTTCACATTATTTGTCTCTATATTATACTGCCGATTATTCTATTAAAATATTTTCTACTGGGTCAGTTAATGCCTAACAGCTCGTTTAGCTAGCGTTTCACTGTAGTGCTGCGTTCTTCTTTATGCTCCGCCTAGGTAACGGTCCGATTGCGGGTTTACGGGAGCTGTAGCAGAGTAGAAATTCTTCAAAAAAAGTTTGACTACATTTATGTCTTGAGACATGCGATCTTTTAAACTGTTTGGACGGCATTATCGTTCATTGCCGAATTTGAGAACATGAAAGGGCTGCTGAGCCATCTTAGGCTACGACCGGCGTCACGTCTTTGCTCTCGATATTGCGAAGAACTTTAAGTAGGCGGCGGCGTTGTACTGCTAAACATTGATGTGAAACGAGTCGTCCGCGCCACCAAGCATTGGTCGGGCTCCGTTGCATACGTTTGGAAATGCACACCTTGTAGCGAACAAGAACAGTGCGCTGCTGAACCACTGCAGAAACTTGCAGTACGCGGAATACGTGTCCGTGTCAACAAAAAGCAGTCGAGCAAGCCGCATAAAAATAGACGACGCCACAGAACTGCTGCATTTCGTTGAAAGTCGCGTACACTAAATAAGTGTACCATGCGATACCTTTTTCCTTTTTGACTACGCATGCGCAGCGGGAGGCAATGAGGAAGTTGAGTTGAGATTGCGGTTTTCGTAAACAAAAACTCATGCTTGATATGTGGAATAGTTGGCAAGCGCTCAGAAAGGCTGTGCACACGGCATTGCCTTTACTCCCCGCCCAGCTCCGCTCTTGCACACAATGCGTGCATTGGCCTAGACCCCACGGCCAAGCCCACATCCTTGAATGGCGAAATTACTGATTTAAATGTCACGTAAGCGTCGCAAAGTTGTTTTTGTAGCTAGTCCTCGATGCCACTTTTAACAAAACCGAAAGCAGGCGGCACCAACGAGATTATGGCAAAATTCGAGAAATATAGTGAAAATACGCTTTGTTTTACCTGGTGCTTTTGTATGCGTACACCCATCAAAACCCCTTGCATGTCTATACTGGTGTACGATCTAGACACCGCCCGCTTCCTTCCACACATATCATGTTCGCGGACGTTCTGGACCTGTTCTTAAGTACGAGAGTGGTAAGGGGCATGTTTTTAAATTAAGTCCGCACAAAGATGGGACGTGGCCGTGCTAAATCATTACTAGCTAGCCTATATGTACCGAATTAGCCGTCATTACGCGAATTAGCCAGTCCTACATTCGGAACTATGTGCTATAGAAGCCACGTGCGTGCCCCATAAGGCGTCAATCGAATGCTCTCGATTAATGTCTTACGCAAAAGGTGAAAGTGACTTCGCTGCTGGTTCTTCATTGTCGTACTGAGAAGTTGAAAGTACACGAAGGCGAAGACCTCCAGCGAAACGTTTCGCACAAAGGCGGGGATGTTGGGAACGATGAGATGTAAGCGGGGGGCTAAATCGTGGCGGAAGTGACGAAAAGAAGTTTGAGTTCGGAGCCGATCCGATGCGCTTGCAAAATATGGGGCCTGTTTCCAAAAGCCGATTCCGAACACATTGATGTTAAAATGGGTAGCGACGTTCCGCAGCCAGTCACCGCAGGGATAACTCAACCAAAATGACGCACTTTCATACAAACTTTTGCTGATGTCGCCCCCGGCGACCTCGAGAAAGGCAATTGACCAGAATCGTTGGAACCGGAGTCTGAACCGTATCCGATTCCGAAAAATACCGAATACTGATCCCGATTCCACCCGTTTTTTTCAACCGTTAATGACATACCTTCGAAGCACGACTCATCGCTGCTAAGCCTTCGGCTAGGATGAACCCGGTCGCGATTAGTTGTCGCGCAAACCCATACAGCATACCGACGACGTACGGGACGACAAGGATCAGTTTAAGTCTTAATCCCGTCCAAGTCTGAAGCTAAACGTTATTAAGTCGAAAGGGGAGTGAAGACCTTCTTATGCAGCACCGAATACATCACCGGAGTGAGTCGATTAAAAGAGCATTCACCGTGTCGCCCAGAAGGAGGAAGCCGTGGGTTAAGCCAAGCGCTGCATGCCGGATAAAGTAGTCGATGGAGGCGGAGTCTTGGTTCGGGATGAAGCGGTCCAAAAGTTGCTAATCAATATCCAAGGTATCGACCTCTTCCGCGCACTCTTCCGACTTGGACACGAAGAGGAAGGGGGTTCTCTATTGCCGCAAAAGGAAAAGGAAAAATGTTCTACGCCTCTTACGTCCTTGATGAAGGACGAGATGATTCGAATGCAGAACCATTTGTTTCGAACTACCCATTTGTGTCTCAATCGAGAGGGCGCTGTACCGAATTAAACCGATTCTGATTCAGTTTGCTTCCGTCAGCTCTGGTCAGGGGTCTAAAAAATCAGCCTGACCCGGTCCGCGAGCCTTGAGCCAAGGCCCGGACCCGGACTGCACTCGTCGGCGAGCCCGGGCCGGGCCGGGCCTTGACCCGTGACCCGGACGGGCTTCGAACTTGTGAAAAGGTGCCTAAAACGCTTGGGAATTATTTTGATGTAGATACGAGTGAGTAGCACCCTGACGTGGTATCCCAGAAACGCCTGTTGACGGGTTGTTTGGAGCACGTGGATCATTTCGGGGTTGGTAAATGGTCGAAAATACTCAAAATGTGGTTGATATTTGCATGAAAACACCAATTTCGCAGGGGGACAGGCCCTATCCGGGCAGTAAGGCCCGGCCCTAGTTCCGCAAAAGGGCCCGGGGCTCGGCCCGGACCCGACGGCCCGTGCCGGGCCGGACTGATTGGCACTACTGATGTATCGTCGTACTTACCGCTGTGTACCCGATGTACTTCGCTCCAGCCTGCTGAAGGAACATAGTATCAAGGGCGTAGCGAGGGGGGGGGGGGGGAACCAAGGCAAATAAAATTTTTGAGCAATTTTGGTTAAAAAAAACCCAAAAATCGAGTTGGCGGCGCCTGCGGCGGGCTCTTTTAGGTAAAAAATACTCTAAAAGCACTGTTTCCAAGTCTATTTTTCCGAGGGGGCGGTTTCCAAATTAAGTCAATTT
This sequence comes from Aphelenchus avenae, assembly GCA_020875895.1. Classification (NCBI taxonomy): domain Eukaryota; kingdom Metazoa; phylum Nematoda; class Chromadorea; order Rhabditida; family Aphelenchidae; genus Aphelenchus; species Aphelenchus avenae. Next base: position 67,700 of record JNEY01000396.1, read on the forward strand.
TCCAACGAATTTTTCCGGAGACACAAAAAATTCGCTCTGGCGTCGCCTACAGCGAGCTAATTTAGCTATAAATCGCTCAAAAACAGTGTCTAAACCGACTTTTAGAGCAACATTTGACATTGAAAAGTACCAAAGGTGGGCCAAGGCAGTTTTTCAGCCCGGAACTTCGTACCTGGTGAAGATTCTGAAGTCCACGAAGCGACACAAGCAAATTGCCGCAGGTTAACTGCCTATCGGTTACTTTGCTGCAATCATTCAAGTGCTAGACCGACTTTTTTCTAGTTTTTTTCACGTGTCTTGTACCGATTACGTTCATAGTCGAGTGAGAAAGCCATAAACTTTGTCATACAGTTCGGTCGATCGTGGGTCGACCTTATGCTGAACGACGACCATGTCCATACCGCGTCCATATAAAAGGGCACTAGTCGGAAGACAGGCCAACACATCAGTGTTTCAAGCTTATTGCGAGTGCAGTAATCTCTCGAACTCAACGAAACCATGTCGTTTCCCGCAGGAATGCCTCTCTACTGTGTCTCCAAGCTGGCGCCATTGTTCTTTCACGACTACAGCTCGCAGTCCTTGAACGGCTCCTTTACGCAGCCGCTCGAAGCGGCCTACCCAATGACGGGCTTCCTAACTGCCTCCGGTCGTGAAAGAAGAGGTGCCGACGACGCCAGGCGAGCTGGCAATGCACTCGTAGCGAACGAGTGCGCCGGAAAAGACCCGCGAATCCGACGGAGAGAATGAGATCGCATGCGAAATCTGCGGTGACGCCGCCTTTGGATACCACTGGGGTATCGCTACATGCGATACCGACGAATGCCGGTCGGAAGTGGAGAGTAAGCGGCCGGTCATCTAGCCAATTATATCATCGAATACGACTTTTTAACTTAATTGATAAAAATTTACTTTATAGGGTTAGGATTGTCTGCTTCGCTTTTATCTAATTCGTATTTAGCATCAATTCCGAAAAAGTCCCCGAAAATTCGTCCATCGGCGCCCGAAGGCACGCTCTGCGCAGTCTGCAACGACGTCGCTGCTGGCTACCATCACGGGTGGCTTCCTGCATGGGCTGCGGAAACTTTTTCCAGCGAATTAAGAGCCGCAGAGACTTCGGCTGGATTCGTTGTCGGCGCGAGGGCAAATGCGAAGTGAACAAGCAAAATTGGAACGACTGTCGCCAATGCCGCTTCAGCAAGTGCCTTAAGGCGGGCATGAGCTTTCATGGTAGGCCTCACCTTACCTTAGAACACATGGCCAGTAATTGGTAAAGTTAAGGGTAAAGTGAACGTATTGTTGCAAAACAAAAAACAAACACTTCAGAGCAGCTAGGGCTAATTTGCTTTTCAAGCAACTCTGTACTACGTCTGTTTCGTTAGTCATCAGACAGTCTACATTATTATTTTCTAATTAAATTAGTTTTTGCGGTTCATAAACCAAAAACGGTAAAAATGCTAGTAAATAAAAAATACTATCTGTGAGAAACCCGTGGACAAAGGACTGTGCGAATCATTGCTCTACCGGTATTCTCGCACTGTTTTCTTTAACGTCGTAAATTATAAACTACTTTAACGTTTTAAGGAAACCGTTATCGGCAAGGCTCCATCATGCAGAACACCGTCGTTACCTCGCCGCCACTGCCTTATGTATTCCGCATGCCGGCGGCGATGGCCATGATCGAGTGGCCCGAACCGAGCAAGTTCTTCGAGGCTGTTGCTGCAATGTTTGCCTAGCGTTGGGCACTGCGGCTACACCACTATTTATTGCTGTCTTTGAATTATGTTGTCCTCTCCAGATATTCCGCATATAAACATTTTTCTGAACACTGCGCCCGCCCACTAGACATGTCTGCACGGTTTTTGTGGAAAATTCGGAAAAGAGTCATAGCCGACAAAACTTCACCGGCTTGCACTGGACGAATTAGTCGAGTTTTGATTTGTTTGCGCCCTATACGTTTGGAGCTTGCGATGCTTTGATGTTTCTAAGCAACGTCCTACACCATTCGTAGGTTCCGCTGAAACGTGAACAACCAATGTCGGAATTGACGGCAAATTCGTTCAGAACATGTCCTTGTTTTGTCGGCAGGAACACTTGTCTCGTTACGCGCCTTCTCGGATTTACGACTCCGCTTTTACGACCGCCATTGATCGGATCTGTCATCGGACGCATCGCTTGTGAAGAAGGATGTGTTGACGAATCACGCCATGTTGCGCATTTGATTGAGGCGCGCGTGTTTGGGATACAACATTGGCTTGCCGGAATAAAGTAGAGCAATTCAAAAAGACTAAGTTTATTGCATATGCTTATGGCCGGAGGTCAGTCAAATGTATAGCTGGCCACCCCGTGGCCAGCTCCACGGCCGGCTCCACGTCCGGACCGTGGAGCCGTCATCACAGCCCGGCGGTGGGGCCATCCCGGCACCCGTAGAGCGGGCCGTGTTGTTATTTTTTTACCAAAATACAAGCAATGACGGCCGGAGGTTTTGGCCCATAGTTGGCGACTTTTCCTAAAAATTAGGCCAAAAAATTCGAAAATTTCGAATTTTTGGTCACGAGCCCGGCTCGGCCCATGGCACGGAGGTCACCAATGGCAAGGGGTATGGGCCAGCCGAGTCGAATGACGCTAAATGGCGAATGCAACACTAGCAGGACTTCTGTAACGATGGAGAGGCGAAAATATTCGGACTGTTCACGGGCACGAGAATTAGGGAAGGTTGTCCATAAAATCTGGCGAACCTCACAAACTGTCTGCACGCTGCCGACCTGTCTTTAATTTTTCAATTTTTTGAACTTCTGGAACACCTTGCCGCCTGTGCTCAGGCATTTCGCGCAGCGACCGATCATGTTCTGTCTGCATCCGCTTCAGTGCCGTATTTAAGATAGGGTAAGAGGAGCCTTTTGGCGATAAAAAGTTTTAGACGGGTGTGTATTTAATAAACCGAATTAGTCCTCGAATAGTGAAAATACGCTGAAAATGCTATTTTTATGGTACTGAAAGCGTTTAGAGGCTATTCTTACCCGTTTTAGGACCCTCTTTTAACTATTCGCGAAGTGAGGGTGCCACCGCCTCCCTTTATCGTCAAGTTCTAAATATGGCCCTGGTTCGTTCAGTTCCCTGATCGTTCAGCCACGACTCCTTGATGCGTATCCGGCTTAGGAAGATGCGGTTACGCAGCGACCATTCGATAAACAAAAGCGCTTCGTGACGGATACCGTCACCGTGTTGTGTTATCGGTGATTTATGCACGCACGCGTCCACGCCTCACCGCTTGCGAAATTCGTCGGCGGGCGCGAAGGCCGCCGCCGATCGCGACGGCGACGAATGTTTGCCGACGGAGGGAGCAACACCTCAACGGCCGCTGCGGCAAAGCGGCAAATGAGGCCATTCCGCCGGCGGCGGAACGATCACTTTAATGGGCACCTTAATTCCTGCCCCGCCATGCCCAACGACATCGCGTCGCGGACGAAAACGATCGAAGAAACCTCGGTGAGGGGTAAACGACGACGACGTTAACGACCGTGTCTTTAGTCTTCCGGGGCTTTCAGGCGAGCACACGCGGCTATCGACCCGCGTGCATCGGTCCGCTCGGGTCGGCTGGTGGTATTTCGATTTGTTTTCAATTTGTGTTTTGCAAGACGCGTGTGAATCGGCGTTGCACTTTCGACGAGCTTTTGCGAAGATGGAAGGCTCACGTTAGCTCTCGGTGGTAATCGATGCTTGCTAGAAGCGATTGAGCCGCATTTTTTGTTCTCCTGTTTGCTTAGACCGAGCCAAGCACTGTTTTCGCGGTCGATTTGAATTTGTCCTTTGGATCTTACCAACCACCTTCCGCTTCATTTATGCCAGGAAAACCCCTTATAAAGAAGGGCGTAAAACACTTTAAGCGGCTTTGCACGAGTATGCCATTTTTCAGATTACCTGCCTTCCAAAAATGCCAGCAATTTCATCGTGCCTTTACGAAACGACGTTCGTTGCGCACCTGTTAACCACTAAATGCGAGAATGACTCATTTTTCTATGACGTCAAAACATTCTTTTTGACCCGTGGCTCAACAACGATGGCAAATACATTTCATGGCGGGTGCCTGAAGACATCAGGCATGCGTCGGGTCGCTTGGGTCCCCCTCAACCCGAAGCGATACACCGCCTACAGGCAAAGGATTTATTCAGATTTAAAAACGAAGTTTTTGCTTAGTAGTGCTTGGTCTCTCTCTGTGACGGTTAAGCCCGGACGTGTTTCCGATAAACCGGAAAAGTGACCGTCAAAACGAAGCTTCTCCTGGAGTTTCTGTATGCATCATCTCAACCACAAGTAAACGCGAGGGTCCTCAGGATTAGGCATTAAAATTAGGCACTTTCGACAGAATGCCGAGAGAAGTTTTTTCCCGGTTTTCTGTCGATCTGTAATTTTAACAGTCAAGTTCTCAACTCTGAGAACTTACCAGCTGTTCGAACAGGCTAGCGAAGTCCGAGCCTCAACGGTCTGTCTCCCAGCTGCTACCCCGAGTAGCCTAGGGGTCATGGCCTGGGGGGCTTGGGAATCGCTGTGCATTTCTGTCAAGCTATAAGACATGCCCGTCAATTACTTTGTTCGAGCTTTGCATTTTACTAATTATCGTCATTTTTTGTACCTGCCGACATTCTAGATGCTGTTGAGGATAGCGCAATTCCTCTGCTTGCTAGCAGCCACCAGCGCCTCAAACTGGCTGTAAGTTCCATTTTCCTTGGTTCGCTGCGATCACCCACTGACCGCGACAAGTCGAAATAATCCCGTTGCAGGTCCTTAGCGATGTCGGCGACCTCGAACTACGTGCCAGAACGCGAGGTGGCGGAAGCGATAGAGCCAGAGCAGTACCACATGCTATGCGGGAGGTTACCAGGGCTCAACGCTATCCAGATGTCGCTTTGTCAGAAGGTAAGCCTTTCGAAACCGACGCTACTGCTTCAATCGACACTGCCCTTTAGCATCCGCTAACGATGCCCGCTATTGGCAGAAGCGCCCGGGACTCGGTGTTCGAATGCCAAGTGCAGTTCAAGCACGAGAGGTAAGCCTCTCCAAGGGGTCTACCGGATATACCGCTATTTACGAAATCCAAAATTACGATTTTTGGGATACTAACGAGTTGTAGTTTGATTTTCAAAAATCTAGCTTAGAAATAATAACTACCTAAAGCCGCCGCATTAGACGCCATCATTGCGGATCTAAACAACTGCCATTAAATTCTTCGGTCACATTTTCGCTTGTAATCGCTGGCAGCCCTTGCATGGCCGTTGCGCTTTTGCGCACAGATGTTGGAGACAAATGCTAACTGCTTTGCGCATTTGTTTTGCGCACGCATTTTGCTCTCTTCTCAGTTGTGTCGCTTGGAAAGCAAGCGGCCAACGCCGGTCGCAAACGCTCGCCGCTACGCGTCCCCGGGCTGACCACTTGCGTGACCCAAGATTTCGAAAGTCCGCGTGATTCGCGCTCGAGTGACTCGCTTGCAAAACGGGTGCGTTCCGCCCCGTTCCAGTACGTCCTTCTCCGCGTCCTCAGACGGACCGCTCTTTGGATCCTGAATGCCCGTATAAAAGGGCTCAGTGTCTCAGTCGTGGGTTCAGTCGTTGGAGAAATTTTAGGCCAAGGCCCCGCGCTGTAGAGCGCTCTCCACCCGTCGTTTTCAGGTCTCCCTTTTTACCATTGTCGTTTTATACTTTGCATTTTATCGTCGTTTTTGTTTTACTTGCATATAGAAATCGTGTTTGAGTAAAGAAAGTCGCGCATAGCTGTTACGAGGAGGCCAAGTGCTCTGCTATTACTAGGTCCGGCTCTGGCTGGCTTATAACCCTAGCAAACACTTCAAATTCCCACACAGAGCCGAGTTTGCTGTATCCGCTCCTGGAGAGATGAACCAAGATAGAAGGGTTGTCACTCCAATCCCCGGTTTCTATTTTGGAAAGTTTCCCGAGCAGGTTTCATTTCGAGTTTCGACGATATCCAGTTGTGGATTCGACTTCGATAAATTAAAGATAATCCCAGTTCACCATTGTTCTAGATGGAATTGCACGGAGCGCGTGGACTCCGTTACCGACCGACCGATTTCGGGACTTACCTTCAAGGACGTTTTAGGTCACACTCTACGAGCAGGTAGGCTCTTCTTTAGCACGTGACGATGGTTTCCGTGTCTGTCAGTTTCGATAAAACACAATGCGTTTGCAGGCAACCGCGAAACAGCCTTCGTGACGGCCACCACTAGCGCTGGCATCGTTCATGCGATCACGAAGGCGTGCAGCGTCGGCAATTTGACGGAGTGCAGCTGCAGCCGGGAGCCCGCCATTCGTCAGCGGTTCATCGGCGACGACTGGGCGCACTCGGAGGACAACACAATTGTAAGTTCTAAAGGTCGTCGCAATTTTTGTGTTGAGCAGGAAGACATGACGGAGCTGGTACGTCTTTTTGCAAGAAACTCTTATACTTCGTGGATGGGATTTCCTAAAACTTCGACCGAATCCGAATTCGTCAGGGGGAGGGGACTAAAACGCACGCGAATCCGATTCTGAATTTCCATAAATACGCTGAATTTCCGAAGTACGTTTCTAGAGAGCCTTGTCGTACGACAACAGTACGGCAACGCATCAGTATTGTCGTCCGACCAGCATCACCCTGCCATTTTTCACCTTGTTTGGTATCGTTGCCGTATAGTAGTCGGATAGTTTTTGGTTGTCGGGCAGGACTTTTTGTGACAAAGCGACCATAGCCAACTCTTCATGGGCCTTTTATCGACCCATGAAGCCACGATTTGAACCTGATGCCGACGCTTAGGCCCCGGCTTCGTTGGGCTTAAGCTCATGCTTCGACATTTTGACATTTTGGAAGAGGCGACTGAAGCCCGTTTTCACCGCTGTTAGCGGTCTGGAGACGACTGTACTGGATCCGTCGTTTTGTCGGTTGACTCTGAGGCAACCACTTTGATTACCGTTGTTTAGCGCTCGCCCGCCAACTACATTACGCATACTCCCGGCAGAGTACCACCATCGAAAGCGTTCTCATGGGGCGGCTGTTCCGATGACACTTCCTTCGCCATCACATTCGCTCGACGGTTCCTCGACACGCATGAGCATGAGCTCTTCAAAGCGACCGGCGATGTGCTTCACCTGATGAACGCGCACAACAACTTCGTTGGGAGAGAGGTGAGTCGGAAGCTATCGCATTGCGCGAAGAGGGAAGAAATGCTCTCAATTTTGTGCGTATTCAGCGTGAAACTTGCGCAGTGTGAAGGGGACGCTGAACCAAAATTTTTCCTTACACTCGCCAATGAACTTTGACCCATTACGTTCCTGTTTCCAATGACGTTGTTACCTTTTGGTTGTTAGGGTTCGCATGTAGAGCAAGCGGTAAGAGCGTCACGAGAGAGAGACATGAAAGATAAAGATAAGAGAGAGAGGTAGAGCGTCACGCTTGGTTTATGAACGCTACGGCTCTCTTTTTCAGGCCATCACCCAGAACATGAGAAGACGCTGCCGTTGCCATGGCGTTAGCGGTTCATGCGAGTTCCAGACATGCTGGCTCGAAATGCCGAAGTTCTCCGAAGTCGGCGAGATGCTGAAGCAACGCTACAACTATTTTGCGGTGCAGGTAAGCACCTTCTGGAAGAAGTTTTTAACGACGAAAACATCGATGCGTCCTAAGCATCGATTTGAGAGCGTTTAGTTGCAGGTGGCGAAGAAGTCGAAAAAACGCCTCCGGCGGAAGGACCGCACAGAACGGAAGATCCCTCTTAGAGGCAACGAAATGGCCTATATCAACAAGTCACCGAACTACTGCGAGAGGAACGACACGTTAGGTAAGCAAGTGAATAGGCCGACGAAGGGCGACAGATTCCGGTATTCTTAGACGGCCGTACCGTACTACAAGCCGAACAGTACTGGTACCTTATTGTACGGTACGGCGTGCGGTACGGGAGGCCAGGTCCAGTGCAGAGTACGGTACGGCATGATTTTCTAGCTAAAATGCACTACAATACGGTACGGCTGTACTTCGGCTGTGGCGGTACGGGGTGTCAGAACGAAACGGCGTGCGTTACTGCGGGGTGCCGCTTCTAGGCCGAGGTTCCGGGCTCAGGGAATCAAATACCGCGCCAGGGTACTAGACCGGGTTAGGGCTTTATGGGGGGGGGGGCAAAAAACTAACATGGGGGGCATGATTTTCTACTATTGATTTCTTATAGGATATCTTATAGGATATATAAGGGAATAGGTCGATTCTTGGCTGCTTATGGGGGCAATACCTATGCACCCCATGTTCTTTT
>JNEY01000396.1:107697-120577 GCA_020875895.1 Aphelenchus avenae
GTACCGTACTCCGTACCGTACCAGTACGGCGCAGTACGGTACGGTCGGCACGGAGTACGGCGCCGTAATACGGTAACAAATATTCGATATTTTCTGCCTTTTCGCAAGTAAGGCGAAACATCAGGACAGCTAACAGTAACGCCGTCTACATTAAGCGTTTTAAGTGGTGTTAGATACGACCGCATACTCGTCATTCCTGAAGAAATTTTTCGTATTTTGGTTAAAGATGCCCAAAGTTTGCTCGATTTCGGATAAAAAGGGGATCTTTGGCCTGCAGTACGGTACGGAATACGGCGTCGTACTGGGTCCTGCCGTACCGTAATCCATAACGTACCAGTACGGTACGGTACGGAAACCCGTACTGACCCTTAGCCGTACCGTACTCCGTACCGTAGAATACGGTACGCATTACGGTACGGCCGACTAACTCTAGCTCACTTATGTGATAAATGTTTGATAAGTGTTACCCTGAATTTAGCTTGCTTGGGTTACGGTTGGTGTTTCTTCCACCATCCGGATGATTGGCAGTTTGCTGTCCGCATCTCCTTTGGGATACTGAACGTCGCTTGTTCACTGGTTTTCTGGCGCATTCTCCATCGGTACCATGCGACTCGAGTCGGCTTCTCGACTGATGACAACATCAAGAATTCGGTATGGTCTGCTGCGCTAAGGCTGCCTACTTATACATCACTCTAGGCTAACCGGTTTATCGTTTATGCCGTCGTTTCGGAAACTCTGCTGAATTTCACTCCGCATGGCTCAGTGCTTATATTCGAATTGGTGAGTCACCACAAGTCTTTCGTTCTTCTCCAAAATGTTCGTATCGTTCAAGGCATAGCACAATAATGGTCTGGACTCCCAAATCCGAACCGGAACCGAACCCAAATCGGAAAAATCGAAGCGATTGCGAATCAAAATTCCCTAAAAGACGCGGAATACAACTTCCGAATCCGAGTTTAGTTTTCATTCTTGGCTTGGACGACCGCCGACGGACATTCTTCCCTTAGCACAGATTCAGGCTGATAAACTTGGTACTATAGGCTAGTGGCATGCACGTAGCTAATCTGTTCGGCACTTGGAGCCGCTTAATGACTTCACTGGATGCCGTTCTATGCGCCTTCATGTACTACAGAAGGATGTAAGAATTTTTGCTCATGCATGTACCAAACGTCGCACTGTTCGTTTCAGCAGAAAGGCGACGCGCTCGGCGTATACCCAACCCACTCGTTAATGTGTTCGTGTACACTCGGTCGACCAAAACGTTCCACGACCAGGGTGCCGCCAATTAACAGCCAGCGATGGCCGGCCATCGTCATTGCCTCAATTTTCCGCCTCATGCCTTATTGCAACAACTAGTGGGCTCCAAAACGTAACAACCAGTCGACTGGAAACCATCGCCAAGTTAGCGCTTAGGTAGCTTTGGCGATTTCGCATTGTGTGTGTATGCGTCGACGACTTTGTACAAAGTTCCAGCGAAGCTCGAAAACTGGACGGGATCTTCGAATTGGCCATGGTGACCGAGCGAAACTGCATGCCGAACCGTAAAATTTGCAGAGTTCTGGGGGATGGGATGGGACCCAGACCTCCAGTCAAGGACGAAAACTTTCGAGGATTACACTGGAATCCGAAGGCGAAAAATAAAACCAAAGGGAATTCGAAGTTCCAAAAAGCGCCGACTTCGTCCACGGTCTCTGATCCGAAGCAGAAATTCGGTTTTGGCACTGCTGCGTGGGGGCGGGACTAGGATCGGGACCCTCACGGGCCGACTTTTACCACGACTTTCCCTCGGGGCGGACGCCCCCTTTTTGGGGTCTTCCCCCCCCCCCCCCCTCGCGGCTAGGCCGCGGGGAGGCGGAAAAAATACAAAATTACGGATTTCAGACGATGATTATCAAATTTTAAACGAATTTTTGCCAAAGGATCCGAATTTTTTTGAGGCAGCGTCGTCTGCAGGGGGCTGTTTTAAGTTAAATATTCCAAAATCGGACTTTTACCTCATTCATAGATAAAAAACTGAGCATTTTTGGGAATACCTAAGGGGCTACCAAGGCATTGTTCGTTGACGGACGAAAGCATACGCCGAGAAAAAATTGACCCCCCCCCCCTGCCGCCTCCGCAGAAGGGGTCTACCGCGGCTTTTCGGCAAACTCTATCTGGGACCCTTGAACTGGACTTAGACCCCCGACGACTCGGACTGGGATTTGCACATAGCTGGCGGAAAGCCACTGGGTTGGAAAGTTTTATGGAGAGCATCCGTAAAGCATATCCTTATCCTGCTGCGAAAGTGACTCAGGATAGCAGAATTTCCAGTTTTGTACTTTTGCGATTTTGTGGCCAGGGTTTCGAGTTCGACCGGCAGTTCGACCTCGACCTCGATTCGGCCGGTCGAGTCGAGGTCGAGGTCGAACTTTTAGAAACTGCTGGTCGAGGTCGAGGTCGAGGTCGAGCTTTCAAAGACATCGGTCGAAGTCGAAGTCGAGGTCGAACTTTCAAAAACTACCGGTCGAGGCCGTGGCCGAGGTCGAACTTTTTGTAATTCTCGGTGGATTTTGAACCCTGGCCTTCGTTCAAAACGTTAAAAGTTTCTACTCTTTAGTGAAAAATGCACTTCGATTTCGACCTCGACCTCGATTCGACCGGTCGAATCGAGATCGAACTCGAACTTTTAATGTCAACCGGTCGAGGTCGAGGTCGAACTTTTCGAAATCCCGGGTCGTAGTCGAGGTCGAGGTCGACGTTTCAAAAATATCGATCAAGGTCGAACTTTTTTCCAGACCCGGAAACCCTGATTGTGGCATCTACACGCGAGAAAGTACACTTGCACGTCCTTAAGTACAAATTTGTACTAACCTGTGGGCCTTAAGCCAAGGCACAACTGCCATTCGCAAAAGCGTGCATGGTCTGTTGGTAACGGTCATGTGACATTCAAAGGCCCCTGTTCTACGCGTCAAGCTAGCGCTGCCAGAAAAGCAGTGTTGGAAGGCTAGAGCCTCATATAAAGATCATCTTTATACTGAACATCTTAACGTGTCCTTCATATATCCTTTTTTGTGCTTTCTGGTAGGAAAGCACCTGTTTTTGGCCCGGCGCAGGCGATACCAGCGAATTTTCATCAATTTTAGTGAAGGTCTGCACTAAAATTCCAACGAAAATCTCACAAAATTGGGATTTCCGGAGGAAATACCCGTTTAGTCCGCCGCAGGCAAAGGTCCCAACAGTAACAGGAACAAACAAAAGAAACAAAAAACGGCATTGACCGAAGGTTACGACATTTGACGAGATGTTTTAATCTCGTGCATTATAGTGAGTCACGATGACGCGTGAGTGCGTAAACTCTGATTACATGACGGTCGAGAGCATCGTCGCTGCTGCCAGTGTCTTCCTCAATGTCACGTTGATGCTGCTGATCGGTTTCGCGACACCGAAAGAACTGCGTGACTATGCTCGGGTGCTTCTATCCAGCTGCGTGCTAGAGCTGCTCGTTACCGCATCGGCCTACCTTTTTGAAACGGTATTTTTTTAAACGGTTACCTAGCATAAGCATTAATCGTGCATTTATTGGGTTCCAATCGATACCGCATGCAGAAGCATGCATTGACAATTAGCATCCAAAAATTGAATCGTCCAAACGTGTAGTAAAATGGAGAGCACGATTTTGGTACGGACTGGCATTTCGAGACCCCTCATGGACTCTGAGGAATGAGCCGGCACAGGACTTGTAAAGAGACGATTCAGTTACAAAATTTTTAGAGCAAGTGTCTGGAAATAGGAGAAGAGCGAAGGGAAGTTGGTGTATCAGAAGTGAAAATAACTATAACCCAATCGCCAGTCTCTCATGCCAAAAGTTAGATATTTTGGCGGGCTCGCAGCACAGCTAGAAAGGTCTTGTCTGCTTCGAATTTTGATGTAACTGACGCAGATGCAAAAAGGATATGTTAACTGCCTATTTTCAGCATGTTTTCATCGATGACGGCGTCCTCTACTTCAATGTAAAGCGGGTTGTATTGGATTCGCCGGTGGCTAACCTTCGTTTGGCGACCATTGACTGCTTCATGTTCTACCAGGCGTTCTGCTTCACTTTGCTACCGCTTACATACAGATACCTGCTGTCCAGGTAACCTAGAGATCGGCACTGAAAGGCAGCTTACTCTGGTGGTATTTTTCGTCTTTCGTCTCGCTGTACCGGGCCGTCAGATCGTACGCTAGATTTTTTTTTCAACTTCTGCGTAAAAGTCCGGGTTCTTTTAATAGAGTTATTTTGTAAGTTCCCCTGCAACGACGAAACGAAACTCGTAGATACCGTAATTAAGTTTACCGCGGAAGCGATGGCATACATAAAGGGTGGAACGTTGTTTCCCTGCAATACCGAGGTTCGCAAGTATTAGCCAAGGGGATAGGTAACGGTGTTCGCATTGGCCCAAAGACATGCACAAAAACGCCCAACAAAGGTGCTTATTATTCTGGCCGCCGAATTTTCGCTCACTCCTGCTCCGGTTCCCGATCAGAACGATGTATGCTCAAAAGAGGTCTTCCCCATCTTCACGATCGAGAACTTACGGTCGCCAAAAGCATTTGCACAAAATCATAAGGTCGCTGCATTTAGGAATGACAAACCTAGCATACAGCTCACCCTTTTCTCTGCCATGATTGTGGTGGCTGTGCCGTGTATTCCCACGCTAGTCGTCTACTTCATTTTCGACGAATCGATGAGGCAGACAATGCTACAGCTACAAAGCTCAGGACACGAGCCATCATGTGACGAGCCGGGGAGTGGCCCTCTTTATAAGCTTAGCGATGCGGTGAGCAGGGAATATACCAACTAAAACTAGGATAGTTTGATTTAGTTGGTATTCCCGAACTTCATGCCGTTTGTTGCGCAGGCGGCAGTTGTCAACGTTATATGCGCCTTGATTGCTCACTTGACCTATAGAACGTGGGCATTGGTGCGAAAATCTACATCAATGAACCGCAAGAGCCGTGCCGTCCAGCGCCAGCTGCACTTCGTCCTTCTTTCTCAGGTGGTGCCTTTCTCTTCGACCATCTGCGTTAAGTGATATCTAGCTTGACACAATCACTGGCTGAGCGCATTTCAGGCGCTTATACCACTCTTATTAATGACCGCGCCGATAACCGCTATGGTGATTGGTTGTGTCTTTGGATTTGGAGCTCGGATGCTACCCTCAATTACAGCTGCCACCGCACTGATTCCAATTGCCGACGCTCTTGCGACGACTGTCTTTATAAAGCAGTATCGACGGACGCTCATCAAGATCTCAAAGGTGCTATTTTCGTGGAAAGTGCGGCCAAACGTTATCACTTAGGTAATGGACACGAGCGCTGAGCGGAACGCTACTTAAAAACGCTGGAATTTGCGCCCTTTCGATTTTCCTTGATTCATCCTTTCTCGTAAATACAAGAAACTCTTTTCGCCCGGATTTATTGCATGCCTGCCTGCCTGCGGTAAAGCTAATGTTTCACTTTACTAGGGTATGTCTCGACGGTGCGTGAGCATCAAAGTCCCGCCACCCGTATATCCAACGTGGCGTACCCAATATAGAGGTAAAAACACAGTTCGTGAACACAATTGGTGAAAGTGGATTTTTGACTCACTTCGTGAAAGATGACTTTTGACCCACTTCATTAAAGTGAGTTTTTGACTCACTTCGTGAAAAAAAACTGTTCACGAAGTGAGGGTCATTCTACTCACTTCGTGAAAAAAAGACTCACTTCGTGAACGTGAATTTTTGCCACACTTCGCAAAAAAAAACTTCGTGAAAAATGCCTCCCCGTCTTAAGACCAGCCTACCCGGCCTTATGACCAGCGTACTCCGGCTTAGAACTATCCTATCCATACGCGGCGCGCAAGCGCCGGCACGCTTAGCTTAGGCTTAGATTGCTCAGGTTTGGCTCAGGCTTAGGCTTAGGCACGAGATATGACAAAACGAAACACGATTTTTCACGAAGTGAGTAAAAAATACACTTTCGCGAAGTGAGTTTTTTCCCACGAAGTGAGTCTTCTAGCCACTTTCACGAAGTTCACGAACTGTTGTACCTCCCCACTAGAGCGTACAAAAGCGCAACGCGAGCACGCGAAGCACGCAAACTATGGGACAAGGATTGTTTCGAAAATTCGGTATTCCGCAGAGTTTTCAGCTCAGAATTCAGAACTTCATTCTGACACGCGTCCGAACGTCCGAGCCCGAGTTATGACTATATTCAGATACGGAGTACACCGACCTCGCATCAAGAAGCATACAGCCGAACTCTGTAAGGCAAGATTATCGTGATTTTATACGTCCTTTTGTGTTAAAGCATACATCGGGTGTTCGCGGTAACATTAAAGTGCAGTGGCGACGGTGCAGTTTTCTTACTATTTTACAAATCTCGCACCGCTGATTATAAAATCCGCTATATATAAATGATTTAAAATTATAAAATCCGCTGATAGCGTCCGTACACCTGCTTCAAATAATATTTTACGTGCGTCTTTTTCGGCTTCTACAGCATCCTGCAACAAAATCCCTTTTTCAAGGCATTTTAACCGTTATCATAACGAGCGAGGGAGGGGGGGGGTCAGAATACTTGATAACGGCTGATAACGAAGGGAAAGGGGTCTCAGAAATCGCGCTGTTATGGCCAAAGGGGGACCAAGGCGCCGGCCTTCGGCTGGCGCCGAAAGAAATAGGTAAGGGTCCGCCCTTTCCATCCCCCCACCCCTTCTGACTGGATCCTAGTACCGCCACTGCGGTATATTGCACGCTAGACCCCATTTCGTCCGATCGGATTAGGAAGCATTATTATCGACAGCCCACGCAATAACAGCGACATTGGTTGAGCCGCAGTCGGAGTGTCGTTTGGCGCAGCGAACCGCTTGCATCACCTCTTTCCGCACAACCGAACTGAAAAAGCACATTGCAAATCGCGTTTAGTCTCTAACCTCTCTTCCTATCTTGATTGTGTGCGACACTAAGCTAAAAGCAATGCAATAAAACGTATTACAGCGGGCAACCGGGAGAGCCCATTTGTCGGCAGACAACCGCTAAAAAGGGTTAGTAAAGTGTTCGGACCACACTTAAGCCCTCCCACGTTCGCTTATTATCTACCCCTTTCCCGCCCATGCCACTTGCGTTATACCCCCCCCCCCCGCCTCCCCCTCCGAGGTTTGAGAATTGGTCAGCGAGCGAAGGCGAAGTAGCAAACCTGGTGAAGAAGAGACAAGCCGTGCTTGACAAGCACAGAAAGCTGACGATGTAGGTATAGCAACGCTTAGCCGAGAAATCCAGCGCTGTGTTGTTCGAAACAAGTGCCGTTATTATCGTCACGTAGTAGAAAACGACGAGAAACTGGCCGACAAACTGGAGTAGTACGTAAACTAAACTAGGAACCTTAGAGAAAAGTGTTAGCTGAAAGGGCCCGGACTCCTGAATAGTTGGACAAAATTTTCGAAAATGTTGGTCATCAACGGGGGTAGGTATCAGGGCTGGGCACTGCCTAAAAACCCGAATCCGAATCTGTCCCCAAATACAGAACCGAATCCAAATCCGACCCGAAGCAAAACGACCGACTTTTCTACCATAGTTCGCTGTCACAGCCGGGAAGGAGCAGTCTAATAGGATGTGCCATATATTAAGCTATGCACACTAAAATGGCCCGCCGCTAGACGCCGACCGACGAAATTTTCACATTAGCTATCAAATTTTCGATAAAATTTCGCTGGTATCGCCTGCGGCAAGCCAGATAGACCTCAGACAAAAATAGCGCGTACTTCATGTTACTTGTAGCCGTTTCTTGCAGAAGGTGTTCACGTATGCTTCGTGAGAGGCAACTTTACTGAGGACAATCCCCTTGTCAGAGTGGACCTGACCGAAGTCATTTTCGAGCTCTTTTTCAGTCGCTAGGTGCCGCCCGACGAAATTTTAACTATATTTATCAAAATTTTGACTAAATTTTGCAGGTATCGCCTGCGGCGGGCCAGGCTAGGCTCAGCCTGAAAGTTGAACTGAGCCGGGTCGGTCGAATCTTTGAAAATCGAATCCGAATCCGAAGCACAATGACCGAATTTCCGAATTACCGGATCCGAATCCGAATCCCGGGCCCTGGTAGGTATCTAGAAAGCCGTTCTAAAACGCGTCTCAAAAAGCACTGTGGGACTGAAAGTTTTTTCAGGATGGGAGGAGGCATTTTTGGGTATGCCAGAAGTAAGAAAAATTAAATATTAGCTAAACGTACCTAAAAGTCGATATTCTTCCTTATGTCTTAGGTAGAGTTGAGGGGAAAGACGTCGGTACGCCGCGACGGTGAGCAGTCCCGTATAGGCGCTAACAAGTGACGTCGTAACGCTGCAGCCTGCAGAGCACAAAAAGCTGGCCTAAAGCGGAATAACATAGCAAAGGGTAACAGCTAATGGACCCGTCAAATCAGAGGTCTTACGAATGCCACATCAGGCGTTGTGCTTTTGACAGTACGCACGGAGGAACCGTCCGACATGACGACAGTTACGGCTTCGATCTGCTTTATATAGTGAACGACTGTACCGGGGATTGGTAGAAGAAGGAGAGCAACAACAATGAAATTCAGCCTCCTTCCGCGCCATATCTAAAGTAGGGTCGTTGTCAGAGCCGTCCTAAAAAGCCCAGCATTCAGTCCGTGAAGTAACGGATTGAATGTTCAACCATTCAGTCCGTGAAAGTGTCCCCAGTATTCGATCCGTGAAAACAACGTCGTATTTTCGGCGTTTCTAAGCGATTTTTGTCGTTCATAAGCCTAAGCCTAAGCAACCTAAGGAGCGGCCTATGCTCGAGCCTAAGCTTGTAGTGGTACGTAACCTAGGTACCGTGTTTTCTAAGCTGTTTGGTTGTTTTCGCGGATTCATTTAACGGAGCGGATTTTTACCGTGGAGGACGATTATGCCATATTGTGGGGCGCGATCTTTGACGGATGCTACAACCTAAAAGGGCATTAGTTTACCAGCTGATGCCCTGACGGATGCATCATAACGGTGTAGCGGTTGATGGCTATCGACATGTGTGACAAGAACTGGAAGTAAAGGAAGTAAGCGCCGAGGAAGTGAGCGATTCGCATGTTCGATGCGTTATAATAGATGTAGTCCGGCAGGAAGACGCCAAGACGCGACAATTGAAGAGCAGTCACAGTCTAAAATGTCGCTACTTGCATTTGCGGACATGGGCCGGGCGCAAATTGCTATTAGAATCTGCGTCGAACACCGGTCACTTGTGGGACAGACATCGAGGCTTGCATTGCAAAACTCCCGAAACCACATACCGTATTTCTTCGAATATAGCCCCAGGGGCTATATTTTTCGGAAGGGATTTTTTCGGAGAAAAATAAATTTAAAAAATTATTTTGAATTTTATTTGTCATCAGTAAGACTCGCCTTCTGTTCTAAAATTCTTATTTTATCGTTATTTATCCAAATATGGCTTTAGATTTGAAGTCCGCACACCCCAGATGCGTATCTAAAAATCTTTTGGTGGGGCTATATTAGAGGTGGGGTTATACTAGAAGAAATACGGTATTTCCTTTGACTTGTGCATTTCAAGCAATTTCATATGGTTGTAAGCCTGGGATCTGCACGAACATCGGCCGCTTCCTTGCAACCTGAATCGGTCCAAGGATGGACTTCTGGAACCGTACCAAATAGTTCAGGAAGTCTGCGCCACTTTGCAGAGCGAAAACCGTGTAGAATCCAGAGGAGAATTTTGGGTCGTTTCGCATAAGTCGTCGAACGACACAGCTCGTCACGAGGCCGTTAAAGACGACCAGCGGCAGTTGAAGTGTGATGATGACGACTGCAGCGTCGACTTCTGCCGTCATTCCGACGCGTCCAACTGGAGCGCTAAATGAAGGGGCTTGGTTTGTCTACGATTTTTTGAAACTTTTGAATTTAATTGTTTTTTCGCGATTTTTTGGTGCTTTTGCCCTTTTAAATACAGCGAAATTTTTCGATACCCCTCGAGTATGGTATCATTCAACAGCCCTGTAAAAACTATTGATTAAGTTCAAGTTTCGCTTCAAGCCGTTTCGATTTCACATTTTTACGATTTTTTGAATGATCGGTATTTCGTGGTTTTTGGAGGTTTTTTTAGTGCTTTCGCCTTTTTAAACACGTAGGAATAACAATTCCTCGTGGGATCATTTTTGGTATGCCTGCGGTAAGCAAACGTACAGAAGGAAGGTTCAACAATGCGAATTACGCAGTGAGACATTTTATTTGGGAAACGCGCCGCTAAGGACACATCTAGCTTAGGAATTAAAATCACTCTCAGTTAAAATATATTGCACTCGAATCCAGGAGCAACGATACGATCAGCAGTAGCTAGTTGTGGCAAAAAAAAAACTAAGGAACTGAATGAAACTGCCAATCACCCCTCGGCGACGAGTTCGTCAAACTGGCCGCTCGCCGTAAATGCTGCCGTAAAGTTGGATTATAGCCACTAATTGCGAAGGCAAGTACAGCGCATTGGCGGGAAACAATCGTAGCGTTGAGTTGGCGTTATTCGCTGCTGTGTGTCAACCAAAAACGTTCGACTTATTCGCCCTTTAAAGTGCATATTCCCTAAATTTGTATTTGTTATTTTCGTGAACGATGCCCGCTGACGTCGCAACTTGAGAGGTCAACAGCAAGATCCTTTCACTGAAGATAGCTGCATATGACATCGCGTCTGGCTATGGTACTAGCACTGCCGTTCTGTTGAATAAACATTTAGACGAAGTCGTTTTTTTACGGAACGTTCAGAAATTTCATGAAACTCACCGTGCACTTTCTTCGTTAATTTCCTCCCCTGATGCGCTCATGATAGGACATCCAGGCCCCTTTCCTTCGTGATTATCACACATAAAAATCGCCTGATAGGGTCAAAGTGCCCCACAGAAAACGTTTCTCTGAAGCCATGCTTTCTACGAAAACTTCTCAATAAAAGTAGACAAGGCGCTCGGCAGGCGACACCGACGAAATTTTAGGAGAAAATAAGCAAACATAATGCAGTTTTCTACTTAGATTTTCTTCTACCTTTTACTTAGTTTTATTTTGATTCGCGCGTTCACCGGTCCAGGCTTGCCTCGCCGTGATCGTAGTCAGACCCGCCCCGCCGGCGCGTCCACCCCTCCCTCGCATCATCACGCAATTTCCAAACGCTCCTTTAGGGGCTTACTCTTGAGAAAAATTCAACTTACGCCTGTAGTCGCGATCCGCAGACTCATGGCAGGGATGGGCGGATTTTTTTCGACGATCAAGACCAAGACCAAGACCAAGACTAAAACCTCCCGGACTACAGGACCAAGACCAAGACCAAGATTTCAGTTTATTTCCGCCTCAAAACAGGGACGGCTAGGTCCATGGTTTGTCGTTTTTTAAAGATATTTGCAAAAGACTTTGTCAGAAATTTTCGACATTTGGCCGCATTTGCGCGGAATTTAGCCGCCGCAGGCGATTCCACCGAAATTTTGACTGACATTCTATGATTTTGACCTAAAATTTGGTCCGAGCGCCGAGTGCGGCAGACCGTCGAAAAGTCGAAATGGGGGTAATTTTTTCGACGACCAAGACCAAGACCAAGACCAAGACTAAAACCTCCCGGACTACAGGACCAAGACCAAGACCAAGACCCAGACCCGCCCATCCCTAACTCATGGACGCTGGACATGACACAGCAAGCACTACGGACGGGGAAATTTCTATTGTTGACTTGCTCAGTCGTAAGTGCTTGTTCGCCGCAGGTGGTGCATCGAAAATCTGACCTGATACATGTTCCTCGTTCACAATACCGCCAGTACATGTGTCTTTCGGAATGATCTGAACCTGGTAAAAGTCACCTAATATCGTCTCTCCGCACAACTCGTAGTTCGTAAAAAGTTGAATGCCCAAAATGGTTGTCTTTACCAGAACAAGAATTGTTTCGAAAACGAGGAAGCAAGCTAGAAAGTACGCCTTTTAATTTTCAGAATTTGTGAACGAACTTTTGCTGTTTTCTCCTGAGGTGTTAAGGTACCGCACACTCGTCCGCCTTTAAAAAACCAGCGTGAACTGATAACAAAACAGAACACTCAAGCAAAATTGAAAAAAATATAATATAAATATATATATAAATACAAAATACGTTAATAGAAATAAAAACAAGAGGCCGATGTATTCGTAACTTCATTCAAGGGCTTGCTAAATCGAGCTATTTTATGCTCGATACGTATTAGTAAACAGTGGCGCCGGCGTTCGGCCGGCGCCGAAAAAATGCCTTCGTCCCCCCTTTGGTAGTTTTCTGACGTGTCCGATTTTGACCTCCTTAGTTGTTCAAAACGGAGACGTTGGTGTTTTTAAAACTGACGTAGCCCGCCGCAGGCGCCGACAAAACGATTTCGTGCACTAAAAGTTCTATGAAAACAAAAGAATGAGATTTTCTATTTTCTATGTTGTAGGTTCGGCGAATACAAAGTCAAGAGTGGTATACGTTGTGTTTTCCCAATGCCCAGTTTATCACTTAACAAAACTCGATAACAAACAAGGAGAGATGAAGGAGATGTCAGGTGTTAGCTTAGCAGGGCTTGGTGCTGGCGACCTTGAAGGTAGGCTGGGCGCCGTCGTAGGTGCCACCGGCGGTATCGCTGCCAGTGGGCCAGCTCTGGCCCTTGTTCAGGTGGATGGAGTACTGGTTGGTGAAGGTCTTGCGGTCGCTGGACAGCAGGCTCCAGAACTCGCCGGCGCGGATCGAGCCGCTCGTCAGCTGCAGGGTGAACCCGCAGATGGGCGTGTTGCCGTTGTTGGTAATTTTGACGTTGCAAACGCCGCCTCCATTCCACGATTGGGCGCTCGTCACGCTCACAGAGACCGAGCCCGAGCCGCCGCCCGACGAAGGCGGGGACGGAGGCG